>JAJHUR010000050.1:0-48698 GCA_027495735.1 Lutjanus campechanus
TTAACTCAGTCCCCCCAGCTGAACTGGTTGTCTTTCTGTCACTTTCTGCATCTGTGCTCTATCTGTGCTCTACTATTCAAATGTTTTTTGAACGTCCTGTGTTTTATCATGTCTCCAAGCAGCACGTTGACAACAAGACTCCTGAAATTACATTATGACATGTGAGAAGTATTTGAATTTAATTTGGAAACTGCCCAGATCATTCTCATCAGGCAACTGTAGCATATTTGTACATAAATACTGCATACGTAGACTTTATTACTGCACACCTGCCTTTAATAAAGCACTAATTAAGAGCGAAAACAGAGTCTCAATGGGCCTTTTTCACAGCAGGCATTTTGACCTGTCATAGCAGGAAAAGCACAGGTGCTGCTAATAACATTAACGAAAGCTCTGTTTTATTCAGGTGTCCCAGTTAGCCATGACAGTGTGACGGTAACTACTTATTCATGCACAAATTATTTGTTTTTGCCTTTATTCCGACAAAGACAATATTCCTTGTTAACATGGCTAATGAAAGTGAATCCTGCACTAGGGCTGAATGATTTCTAAAAAAAATAATTGATTAGTGTGAGTGACATTGCTATTGCAATATGATTTGTGATATTAGATGTTATGAATACATAATTTTCTAATTTTTATTGAAGTCATATTAAAATGATTATGGTACTTTTTTGCAGGGATCTGTACAAAACAAAAGGATTTTCTTAAAGGAAGATGCAGAATTGCAGATTTTGTCAGTTGTTGCTTGTAAATATGCAGAAAGATATTTGGTTGTGGAACACATCGGCCAACACTTTTCCTGTGTTTCTCCTGTATTTCATTGCCATCTCCAGGCGTCATCCATTTTGTTGTTTTCCCCTGGAAACTTCCATAATTTTCATTGCCCTCAAACTTTATTATGAATAATCATTATAAATGGATCTATATGTTTTGTATGTTTGCCTGACACAGACCTGGTTCAGGGTTCAAAAGCTTGCATTGGACCTTCAGTTTAATATTTTGCAGCATCAGATGAAGTTTGAATAATAATTGCCAAGCACATGGTGGTCTCGTGCACGGACCGGGAATCTCCATTCACACCTCTGGAACAGCTGTACCAGTCACACAACATTACAAGAGCTCAGCAAAATGGGAAGATTTACTTTAGGAAATGTAAAACATGTCAGGATGGTTCAGAGAGTCACAACATGAGCACACATCACTCCAAATCTGCACTCAAACCCAAAAGAGTATGATTTTCCATCAGGTAACAACAATTGAAATAAAAACTAAAGAAATGGAATTGGTGGTAACAGTATCACATTGGGCTGACAGTATTCAGTAATAATTCAAATGTATCTAGCCTGGTACGTGGACACATAGTTTAGCAATTAATGTTACACAACAGTGTTTGTACAGTGGTGTGTTTCATGGATAAAAAGAATAGTAACCAGATTTCTCCTTCTTAAAAAAGCAGAATATCAAGAGACTGACTAGTCTGATGTGTGTAGAGGTCTGTATAGTTACTGTAGCAGCTAGGTGTTTAATGAAAGTAAATATAGTGAGCAGTCATGACCAGGAAGTCAAATACAGAGATTTTGGGTTAGTAAAGTGTCCTGAGCACAGCAAAATAATAAGAAAATGAGAAGTTATGGGCAGAGGGCGGGATCTCTGCAGATGCAGGCACCACCACATTGAGAGAGATTATTTTTGTATTTTAGGAAAATTCCGCATAGTTTACCTTTATGTCTGTAGAATATGAAGTGTAGGACATCTCTGCAGTACAACATTTAATTTAAAATGGTGTTCTGACATACATTTAGCCTTTAACAAATATTGTATCTCTTGCGATTTGAAAATTGCAGTAGGCCATATTGCAATTTTAATAAAAATGAAATTAATTGTTCAGTTATATATTCGACAGATATTCCCATTATGTAGCCAGGCATACCGTAGAATGTGCTGTTTACAATATTCTATTATCCACAGCTCTCCTCCATGTAAAATAGTTCATTTTTGTCTCTTCAACCAATCTACAGTATATAATTTTAAATATTTTTTCTATGAGTTGCAAGAGGGAACTACATGCAAATCTCACTATACAGCCCTTTTGTATGATGATACATAAATTAATCTATTAGTGTATGATAGATCAAATTAATCTTATATCTTGAAGTCTGAATAATAGTGGAAAATTACTGTCCACTATGGATGTAAACATAGTGAGTCAGCACACGCGACACCGGGACCCTGAAACTGAAGCAGCTTAATGGAATACAGCCAAACTTTTTTCATTATTTACATCTGGGCTTTTCCTACTGTGACATGAGAAAATGACCTCTTTGAAAAAGGCCTGTTATTATCTTATCTTATCAATTTAGCTCTCTGAGACACCTGGACTGTGTCTGCAATCATTCCCTATTCACTATATAGTGCACTATATTCACTATCTGCAATTTTATTAGAGTTTAAGTGTCACCATGGTGTGTATGCTACTTTTTTATTACATATCTCACAGTGCAGTGTGTTGCTTTTTATAGATGCAAACATTACAGTTGTGTGACTCTTTGCCTGTCAGTGATGATGCAAAAAATCTCAATTTACCGCTCTCTAGTGTAGACTACTGAGTGTCTCTGCTATCGGGAGCAGTGAATGAGTGAACAAGGGAACTATTTCAGATACAGCCCCATAAAAAGGCAAGCTATTTCTGTTTCGAGAAATCAGAAACTGTCCTACAGATAAAAAATGAAAAAAAACAAACACTATAAAACATAAAAACATATGATTGATTGATTGATTTATCACCACCCCTGGAGGTGGTGATTTCATGTCTAAGGAGCTGATGCGTGCTGTTGCAAGGGTCTTTGTTGTGGATAACGCTTTTGTCTACAAAATATCCTCGAGGGCTCTGCTCACTGCACATGAATGTCACTTTGACGTCCCTCTGTTTCACAGACTGGAACCAGCATCTGTCCATCTTTGCTTTATATATCTGAGCAGGATTTTAATTCACCTCGTTAGAATAATGTCACTCGTAGTAACACAGACACACAGGCCATATCCACTTAAAACGGGGGGACAGATTATGTGCTTGGTGAGACACAGAGAATTAAGTTCACTTTGAGGTTGAATGGTTAATATGGGTCAGGGGGTGATAATCTGATTAAAATGCAGCAATAGTTGTGCAGATTGACTGCAGACAGTGATGTGGCAGTGGGGTGTTGGGGTTTCCAGACGACTTCTTATCAGGTCAGCTGTCTGACAAAGGCCAAACACTGTCTGTTGATGCTGAATGATGCGCTGCTGATATTAACTTGTCTCTGTTCACAGGCTGTTATATGAGTCCCATTTGTTGAGGTATCAAACAGCAAGGACTCAACGGAAGTTAAAATTATCCTTTCAATACCATTATATCAATGAATTAAGAGAAAAATGTATTTGAGTCATTATATTTCATCTCAAAGTTTGCACACACAACTTTTCCTACAACTCCTGCTGGACCCACAGTACAACCAGCAGGAGAAGCTTCTATTAACATCCAGTACAGTCAGTTGCTGCTGCCAGGCAGGTTGTCAAGGAAACAAGCTGCCCAAGAAGTTATCATGTAAACATTTCACCTGCTGCTGCTCACAATAGTAACGTTATTTGCATTTAATCAAAATATTTCCTTCAACATTTTCTATATATTTAAAATATTTTTATATTTACAACCAACATTGTTTGTATTGTCATGGATTTGTTGAAGTCCCTGGTATTCTTGCAATGACTCATTGCATGAAATAATGTGCTTACAACTTGAGCTAACTGTTAGTCAACAAGTGACTTAAAACAGCTCTGGACTTAAGAAATGAGCCAGTGCAGACCATTTTTAAAAATGCCATCAGAACCAGTATTTGCTTACCATGAGCGAGTATTTAGGCATTAAGCTGACAACATGAGCCCTTGATACTTTTGTTGGTAAATTCGGACTTGATAAAGATATCATAACATTTTAGACATGTGCTAGTGCTAGTTTTAATGGAATTTGGCTTCCATTGAAGTTTAAGATTCAAGAGATTTATGCCATTTGCACAGGTACAGGACAGTGTGGTTACATTGAATTTCTTGTGCTTCTGTTTAATCTACAACCCTAATTCCAAAAAAGCTTGGACATGGTATAAAATGTAAATAAAAACTAAATGCAATGATTTGCAAAAACATCAGTGTCCTCAGTTCCCAAACGCTGACAGACTGTTGTTAGTAGAAAGGCTGATGTAAACATAACCCTGTCCAATCTTTTTTGGAATGTATGACCAGCAGTTGCTCAGTTAATCAGTTAATTAAAAAGGGTTAATCACTTTGAACATTAAATATCTTCTTCAGTCTTAGTAGTGCATTCAATTTGATATAGGTCAAAAAGTTTTTGCAGATCATTGCACTCTGTTTTTATTTATATTTTACACAGCCTCCCAACTTTTTTGGATTTAGGATAGAATTTTTTTAATACAACTATTATTCACTCCCCTTTGTCGAAGGAATGTGTTGTCATGGTGAAATTGGATATATATTTATACAGAAAGCACTTGCAAATTGACTAAAAGAATGTAATAGTTCTACCTGACAAAAGACTGAACACTTGCAGTATGGTTATCCCTTTAGTGTTATTTTCTTATTTAGTACTTTTAATAGCAAGATAAATAAAAGCACTGGACTGACTTTAACACCAACACTTATGAAACTGGATCTTAAAAATCTGTGGCCTGTAAATTGAAAATATGTTGATCACATGGTGCCTAGTTACACAAGATGAATAGCGCTATTGTAAATGCACTTTTCCATAAGCTGTCAGCATTGTTGGGATGGAAATAAGCATTCTTCCACTCCCAGTGTCATTACTTCTTAGGCCTGTCTGTCTGCCAAGAAGTTTTTCAGCTCTACTCTAAGGATTGAATATCTATATTTTATCTTTTTTCTCAGCCTTTCTCCATGTCAGGTGAGTTAAAATAGTAATACACTTCTCCTCCTTTTCCTCTTCAGATCATGAAAGAAGTGTGTCGAGCTCTGGGTAATGCAGCTGCTGATGACAGCAAATTATTATTGCTCAGCTCTGTGGGGACTGTTTTCTGCAGTGGCCTGGAGCCGTCGTACCTGATAGGGCGTCTGTCCACTGACCGCAGAAAAGAGAGCAGCCGCATCGCAGATGCCGTGCGGTAATGAGAAATCTGTCCATTATGAACCCTGACTCTCTTATCACATTTCATTAGACTTGACAGAGTTGGTGCTGATTGTTTTTCTGTGGCCCCTTTAGGGACTTTGTGTTGGCATTCATCCACTTCAAGAAACCCATCGTGGTCGCAATAAACGGGCCTGCTCTGGGCTTAGGTGCCTCCATCCTGCCCCTGTGTGATGTGGTGTGGGCCAGTGAGAGGGCCTGGTTCCAAACTCCATGTGCAGCCCTCCACCTCACCCCGTCTGGATGCTCCTCTTACACCTTCCCACAGATCCTGGGCGTAGCTTTGGTGGGTCCCAGCTAATTTCACTTGACCTAATTTGATTCCTCTTAGAACCACCTGATTACCCTGTGTTTACCTAAAGTGGACTGCATAACATGTTGAAAACATCTGTAATTTCTCTCCTGTTTTTGTCCCCAATGGCAGGCCAATGAGATGCTGTTCTGTGGAAGAAAGCTCACAGCACAAGAAGCCTGCAGTCGAGGTCTGGTGTCACAGGTGTTTTGGCCAACAACATTTAACCAAGAAGTGATGTTGCGTGTGAAGGAAATGGCATCATGCAATGCGGTGGTAGGTCCTGATCTAGACAACCTAGAGGGCAAAGCATTCTCTTGAATATAACCAAATGAACAAAATGAACGTGAACTAGCTCATTTTTGGGATTGTGAACTTGGTTCAGAATTCTAAATTGTGAACTAGTTCATTTTAATCTCTGTAAACTGAAGTTTGAGCTAGCTCTTGTGAAGTGTAAACTTGCAGAACATTGCTAATGACCCTCTTCTCTCTGTGTGTATGATTAAAAAGGTTTTAGAAGAATCCAAATGCCTGGTGAGGAGTATCCTCATGTCAGTCCTGGAGGAAGTCAATGAGAAAGAGTGTCAGATGCTGAAGCAGCTGTGGTGTTCAACCAAAGGACTCGAGGCTCTCTTCAGTTACCTGCACAACAAGACATATGAGAAGTGATCACAAGTTCAAAGGTTATCTACAGAGGGACGTCCAAACTGAAGGAAAAGTTTCACCATGGCTCTTTGTTTCCATCCATCAGCAGAAAGGATTCTCTGGAGTTCTGTTTGCTCACATGTCAACTATCAATTCCTTCTCAATCATCTTTTGCAAAGCAACTTTTTTATTGGATCCACAGCTGTCCAGATGTGTTTAATGTAGGAGTTAAAGAGCAAAGGGACAAATGTGTATTGCTTAAATCAACACTGAAGGAGGCTCTTCAGGGAGGTACAGAGTGTTTCTGTGCATATGTGAGACTTGTGTGTTTATGAAATCATCAGGATGTATGAAATCAATGTATGTGTGATAGCATATGATGAATTGACAATAATATATATTAATATATATTTATTTCAAGCTTGTAAAAGAGTTGCTTTCTGTATATGAGATGCATTTTTCAGGATTTTCTTTGGTCGTTCTGAGTTGAAGTGTGAACCAAAGTTTGCATGAGGACGCGGTTTCATGCACATTCCATCCTCTCTCTATATGGACAGAAGAAAACTGGCCACAAAGGCTCGGACATGTCGTGTCATGTAGTCTTATGTTACCACAGAATATCATGAAACACTCTGGATAATACAAAGCAAATTCTTGTTGTTGTTTTTTTTTTTTTTTTCATCAGATGATTAATTTTTCATACTGTAAAAGTCTTTATTACACGGGACGGACATCTTGGTTTCCAGGAACTTTGTCGTTATTATTATAATCACCAAAAATTTGCTTCCATTACATTAATGCTCACATGCTAATGAGACCAATCTCATAGATGAAAAAGCATCCTCTTACTGTCAACATCCATCTGTCTTCAAGTTATTTTCACTTGTTTTGTGGCGGTTTAATTTAACTTTTATTTATACAAATAAAATCTCATTGAGGTCAGGATTTTTCTTCCAAGGGAGATGTAGTTTTTTTTTTGTTTTTTTTTTTGTGAATCAGACAGCTAAGTGTAAATGGACAACACTGGAAGTGTTGCGTGAGTGCTAGCACTAAATGTACAAATTTGTCCGTTCTTAATCAAATGGCATTTTGGCTTGAGTACAAAATGACTTTAGATGATTAAATGAATTGGTGGCACATATCACATGGAAGGATTAGCAATGGATTTCATCACATTTTCGTTTGAGCTACACATAGTAAGTAGCCTTACATGCAGTACTGTGGTGGTTCATATATAACACGGCCTCCAGTTATTAGTGCAGATAGTTATCGTGTGAAATGCGTGGTTGTTGTTTTTTTTAAAAAGAAAACAGAAACATCAGATGATCATGTTGATATTACCTGACAGTTATTTCTTAGCGGTGTATTTTTAGAGCACTTAAAAGAGATGATAATTGCTCGGTCTTCACCTACACTAATTGTCAGTGATCAATATTGTGGAAATGCGACAGTCTGTTGTGTGGAGTTGACTTTGTCTTTATCTGCATGTGATGACTTATTATTTTCAGAAATTTTCTATTGCAATGTGTATTATATTATACTTAGGGATCTATTTTGTTTTACCAAAAAAAGAAGTAGGTCTGTGAAAATTGTTTTGTAAAACTCAGAAGATATTTGTCCATTTTTGCAGTTGTACACATGCAGTAAAGAATAATATATAGATGAGGTAAACTGTTTTGTGTAACTAATTGCATGTAATATACTGTACATATAAATGTGTTGCCTGTCTGAATACCTTGTATTCCAGGGTATGTTTTGTACCAACATTGTAAGTATTGTTAGAAATGGTGCAGTTTATTTTTGTATTTATTTGAGATATTTACTATTTGGATGTGCAGTGCCATGTGGTCTCCTTTGCTCCAGAAGCACCCCGACTCTCTTAATCACCCTTTCTAAATTATCACATAAAATCTTTCATGAATAAAATGGGTCAGGAAAGCAGATAATTTATACATATATATAATTTCAAAACCAAAATATCTAAACACCACTGTCACTTGAATGTTCACCTTTTCAGTTCACATGACCAGATTAAGCGTTCTGATGTAAATAATGATGGGGAATCTCAGATAATTCAAAGGGATAGTTCAGATTATTTGAAGTGAAGTGGAGTTGTATGAGGAACTTGTCCGCAGTCAGAGTGTTACCTACAGTAGATGGCTTTGGAGAAAGCGATATTTGGCTTATAGAACTGTAATTTCCTGCTGGAAAAGGCTGTCTTATGACCAGGTGAAGCAATTAAAATATTCTAAATATAACAAATTTAAACTGATAGTGATTTTTTTCAATGAACCTTTTTTTAAGTGACTAGAATACAGTTTGCTACTGACCCTGTCCACACAAGTTCGTGGCTTAGCTTCTGTGCTGGTGCTTCTCTCACATTCTCCAAACTAGAGGTGTGCCGACCAGCATCTACTGTAGCTAACACACTTGACAATCAGTAAGTACCTCATACAATCCCACATATAATAATAATCTGAACTAATCATTTCATATATTATATTGAGCTTTACAAGTAACAAGTAACCAATAAAATGACCCTTATTGTATTTCAGATTTGTCCATTTCAAGCATACAAGCCTGTTGTTTGAGGTTGTTTAATCGTTTTCAGTCGTCACTTTTATTTGTGGCCATTGCAGTTTGATTGCAGGGTACAATTAATGATTTGATTAAGCATTTTTCAACTAAAATGAACAAAAACATCACACTTCCACCTAAGCTAAATTGCAGTGAAGTGACCAAAAACACCATGAGGCATAAAGAATCAGTCAGAAGTCGTCGTTTTTGTTTTTAATGAAAGGGGTCCCCATTTACTTCTTCGACTGTGTTCCTTGTCTGTTGGTAACAGTTAATATCCCCAGTTCTTGCTTGGCTTTAGGGTCCCAAGAGGAGCTGAGAAGGACCTGTGTGACACTGAACAGCATCACTGAATGCTAATCACTCAGGTCAACTGAGCGTTAATCACACTGATTCTTCAAGACACAAATCTTGATGTATTTATTCATTTATTTATTTAAATTTGTTAAATATTACCTGTTCTTTTCAGTGTGTCACCCTTTCTTTACTTTGAACTTTGGGTTTCTCTTTTAGGCAACTGATCCAAATTCCCTCCTCAGCATGTGTTTTAAAGTGTGCTTGATAATAAAATTAGAAGTAAATTTAGAAGTAAACCACAAAACCCTTCTCATATTTGGTCTGTTATTTATTATAAATAACTGGGTTTTTTAAAAACAGGTTTCTGTGTTTATTTTGTCTTTTGTAACCACAGTATCATGTATGGTTCCATGTCTGTGTATTCATGATTTTTTCTCCCCCCACTGTCTCAAAGCACACCTTGGGGTGCCTTACAATTTAAATACCTGTCAAAGATTCATCCATATGTTGTGATGGGTAGGATGAGCCGCTTCAAATAAAAAAAACAGTACTTTCACACTGTGTTTTTTTTTTGTTTTTACAGTTTTCACACCACTAACTAGACTTTTCTACTCATTTACAGTCAGCAAACCCACCTTACCAAACAGTGACCCTTGACACAGTTTTGATTTGAAAGGAATTATATCAAGCAAATATTCAATAAAATAATTTTATCAACAGGTAAAAAATGCAGTAGTGTGAAAACGTATGTTCATTCATTCATGCTCAATGTCACTTTTACTAATGGCTGTGATTCTGTAACATTTAAGAAATAATTACTGAGAACTGAGCTTCAGTCTTATATTCCTAAGTGTTTGCTGGTCACATCTTTCAGTGCTATTGTCTTTTAACTCAGACTCAGGTACTTGGCATTTCCTGTGTCGGTTGTGAGGAAGTAAGAGTCCATCTCATTGATGAAGCAAGCCTGTTACAATCAGTGTTTGATGCTGTATATGGTAAAGCGAATCCAAACCTAAAACTGATTGTCAGCTCTCAGTCACATCTCACGGTGTTCACTCAGCAAACAGAGATGGCTCAGGTGTCGTCTTCTCACCTAAATGTGAACTCCCAGTCACGTGACCCCAATGTCACTGACGAAGAGCTAGTAGATGGCCAAATAAAGAACAAGGAAGCAGAACACATCTAATACTATATACCATCCTTAGACAAAGAGAGAGGTTATATGGCCACTAGCTAACAGGCAACTGAAGGCTCCCATTAAAATCACATGACACCTTCACCAGCTCAAGTTGCTGAATGATGACCATAGGACGCAGTTGAAAGCTCCAATGTATTACATTCAAGTTCAATAAAACTACCCTTAAAAAATGTTTATAAATGGTTTATAATGGTTAGTAATTAGTTGGAAACACGTTATGAATCATTAATAAACAATTATAAACAAGTTATACCATAGTTTCCACTGGCCCACTATTTGGCAAGATGTAGTTACTGCTTACTATTAATTAATATTACTGAGTTACTACCATTTATAACTAGCAAAAGGAAACTTTATTTTAAAGTGTAATATACATCACTATTTTTTTGATGACTAAGACTGGGTGATTAGTACGAGTAAAGCAGGATTACCCATCATGCCATACCTGGAATACTGTCCTAAAGAAGATACCAACCATGTGGTAATTTGATTTCCCAAATCAAACTTTTTGACCATTAAGATGCTGATAATTAATAAATGCTGCTGAAGCTCAACAGTTCAGATAAATGTGGGCTTGCAGATCACTGTTCACCTTTTTATCCAGTATGTTCTATCAGCAAATTAATGACTTTGAAAGTGTTAACAACCTAATTAATGATCTAATCTTAAGCCATTTATAAGGGTATTCTTATCATAACGTGGTACCAGATTGTCAGTTTCTGCAGGGTTCACCAATGTAAGTTCAAGACTTTTTATGGCCTTTTTAATGCCACAGAGAAATCAGTTTAATACCTGTTTAAAGGTCATACCAGCCCAAGTATAGAACTATGATGGAAAACCAATACAGACAATATGGCTGACAATTATTTTTCGCAGTATCCCATTTTCTGCTGAAACAGACACCAGATGTGAGCTTCCTAGCTAACTAGCCGCAGTGACAATCCTTTCTTTAGGTTTAAGGACTGAGCAGCCTCTTATGAGCCAAATCCACCTTTGCAACAATACCACTTGTTGTTTATAAGTGTAAAACATCGCTCAACAGCCCACATCAGGGTACAAAAACATTTCATCACATGAACAGAACAATTAACATTTTGTTGTTATTTTATCACTGCTGTTGACCCACTTATCTTACTGGGCAAGCGAAAAAAATAATCATTGAACCCAACCTAACATCACTGCCAACAGCAGGAAAGAAAAAAAATTAAGAAAGTAATTTCAATGCTTTTAGGACTTTTCATGAGGTTCAGATACCCTGATTGATATTGTTTTTGTATTTTACAAGAATGACACACTATCAAAGCAAAATTGAATCTTAAATAAACAGATAATTTCACTTTATTTGAAAGAAAATAAACCTGTAACGAATCAATATGATTCCCCATTCAAACAAACTTTCAAACAACAATGACACTGTTCAACATGTGTGTTCATGGGTGTATGTTCACACAGAGTAACGCAGCCAGTGTTAATCCTGATTGGGTCATGCATCTCTGATACCCTGAAATGGACTCTCCTTTTTTTTTCGTGAATAAATCAGGCACCAGAATATTCCTAAGGTGTCCTGCCAACTAAAATAATAGTTTTATGAATTGGTTCTGTCACCAGCTACACTAATCTCTTTGATGGAGCTGTAGCTGTTCTAACAGAGGGGAAATAAATGATGATCCCGACAGAAATCTTTAATCCAAAGTACTAAATTATGTTGTCATTGTTTTTATGTAGACCTAAAATCTCCTGATACCACCGCAGATGATTAAAGTCAAAAGTGTGACTGAGAAAGTCAAGAAATGCGTCCTCTGTGTTGTTATAAAATGGCAGTAGAGGCCTGTGACACAGTGCCATGCTTAATTCAATGTCCTAATATCTTAATACTTTTAACTCGCAGTGCCAGTGGAAATGCTGCAACATGTCCTTCAGAGCTGCTCCTTGGGCCCTTCTTTCAGCCTCCTTTTCATCTCTTGTGCATGCTGCTTACTGCGCTCCCGCTTTTCAAGTCTCTGTTGAATGGTAAGGAAACAAAGAAAATTATTAAAAATACTAAAGGTCAGTAGTCAGAGGGCTTGTTGTGTCTTATTCAGAAAAATAGCAAAAAAAAAAAAAAAAAAAAAAAAAAAAAAAAAAAAAAAAGCCAACAGACCTCTTTCTTCAGGCACTGACGCATAGCACGGTCCACATCATTACACGTGCCAAAGAACTTCATGACATTGTGCTGAGAGCAGACATGAAATAAGATTTACACAGTTTAGTTTTATGTGTATATGAAACAATGCAGCAAAACAAAAATTTAGAGATGGACGTACCTCAGTGTGGCACTGCCTCAGACGAGTTATCAGTTCATTACACTCATCCGTGTGCAGGTGAGGTGACAGGTCAGGGTGCATGCTGAGTTAAGGTGTTACTGTACCACTGCACCAATACTGAAAAACCATAAACAAGAGGAGCACTGATTGACAATTACTGTGGAAAATTACTGTAAGAGATTTCCATTTATTATTTACTCCATAAAACGTATAAAAAGAATCAAAATGCTCATCACAGTTTCTCAAAGCTCAAG
Organism: Lutjanus campechanus; assembly: GCA_027495735.1. NCBI lineage: Eukaryota > Metazoa > Chordata > Actinopteri > Lutjaniformes > Lutjanidae > Lutjanus > Lutjanus campechanus. The sequence goes on from JAJHUR010000050.1 coordinate 12,761, forward strand.
GTGACATCTTCAAATTGCTTGTTTTTCCTGGCTAACATTCCAAAAATTAAAGATAGTAATGGGAAATTTATATTATTATTATTTATCATTCTGTTAAGGAAATTATAGCCGATAAATATCACACAGCATTTAATTTGAATTTTTAGGCAAAACGTTCTGTAAAGGCCAAAGTGTATTTGTGAGTTGTTGTTTTTAAAAAAATGAACTTTACTAGAAAAAATAAGTAAATATTGAAAAGTCAGAGCTGTTCTTTGTTTTGTTGTAATCGTGATGTCAGTTAGATTTGGTTTGGTCAGCACTATGGTATATTAAATCATCCATGTTTGCGTTTTACATCTGAGCCTTTCTCACCCTCAGGTGTGCATAAACTAAAGGTTATATGAACTATCTTATTTTTAAAATACAAAAATATTAAATTATCAGCTATCTTATTGGTATCAGCCATGAGAAACAGACACATTATCAGCATTGGCTGAAAAAAAAAACCATATTGTTCAATGTTATTTACAACAATATGAAACAGAGAGGAAGAGAACATCCTCGTATTTGAGAATCTGAATCTGGCATTTTTGCTTGATAAATGGCAAATGGCAATTATTCAAATTCACTGACATTGTTGTTGATTAAAGCTCATTTTCAAATTCAACTCATGCCAAGGCAATGTCTTCTAAAGGATACTAATGCCTCCCCATCCCTCTCCTTCCTGAGCTGTCATAGTGATGATGGGAGTTTTTCCAGGAGACACTTACCTGCAGACACACAGAGAAAGCGACAATTTACAACACCGTAACAAGTGTAACACCACGGCTTTGCAAACTAGCTGCATTCACCCTAAATCCTCTGGAACCATGTTAACAGTGCTGTCCTGACTAGAAGACTCTGGATCAGGGCACAGGGTCGTTTTTATACACTCTGACGTGTTGGGGACATTTGGCACTGGTTTAAATTTTGACATACAGAATAGCTAGGTTTGCTAAAAACAAATACATACTTAAAGTTGTATTGTAAGCTATTTGATGACAATTGCACCTCGGTTACTGTGATATTCTTACCAGTGGAGAGGTTGTGTCATCTGAGGAGTTTTCCAGCAAACCTCGGTAAAGTCTCACGTTAGGTAGCTAACTGCTAGGCCTCAGCTAACGTTAGCTAACTGTTTATAACACAGCATAAATCCATGCAACCTCTGAAGAAGGACAAAACATTTCGTCTTTCTCCCCGTAAAATAACGACGAAGGTTACTAAAATGTCTATACAATTTCAGCTAAGTCTGCTCTTCTTGTACTGGCGTCAATGTAACCTACAAAGACAGCACGAACTTGTAGGACATGCTACCTGCTACAACATTTCGTAACTATTTGATAATAGCAAATTGAGTGACAGTAGTCACCAGCCAATCGGCGTCCGCTTTTTTCTCATTCCACCAATGTGATACGTTTCTATCACACAAAGGCGGGACTTCTGATGACGGAGGCTTACAGAAGATACAAGCGATTACCCGTAACGTACTTCCGCTTTTGCTTGTGATGGCGCCTATTTAGCAAAAATACTAATACAACACTCTAAAAACACTCTCTTTAAATTAAAAGGCCTGCATTGAAAATATTACTTAAGTAATTAGGGAAATGTACATAAAGTATTCAAAGTAAAAGTAGTCAATGGAGAAAAATGTCCCCTGTCACTGTCATGCTATAATAAATAATTAGATTAGTTTTATTGCTCAAACATCGTTGTTGGTTGTAGCGGAGCTCAGTTAGAACTATTTTGTATAGAACCGCAGCTAACAATTATCTTTATTGTGGATTAATATTTTAATTATTTTCCATAGGAATCGATTGATTTTTTGGTTTGTAAAAATTCTAAAAATAGTGAGAAATGCCATTACATTTATCCAGAGACCAAAAGCCCTTTCACAATGCTTGCTTCGCCCAACCAGCAGTCCAATTCTCAGATTTATTAAAATAAAAATAATATTAAAATAATTCAAAGTTAATGTAGCTGCCAATTGATCTTTTTGTCTCTTTTTGTTTTGATTAATCGACCAACCGGTTCAGCTGTACTTAAAAACTGTCATACAACTGTCTTAATTATTAAAGTCGTAATGAAAGCTGACAGATAATGTTGTGAAGTGAAAAAAATACAATAAGAAGTGGCATGAAAATAAACGACTGTGGTTAAGTACAGCGACTGATTAAATGTATTTAGTTACATTTCACCACTGCTGTGGAGTAGTTATTAATAGTAATAGTATTATCTATGTGGGCCGAAGTATCAGCAGAGGCAGCAGCAGTAGCAGTAGCAGTACTACAACTCCAACACACTGGAGGGCGCTAAAGGGGGTACGTAAGATTTTCTGTTAGCATCTGATTGGTCGATTCGTGCGCTCGGCGGTAGGCGGTTTGTTTGGAACACTGTTGTCGCTACGCAAGTTGAGCGGAGCCAGCAGTTAAACATAAAGCCCAAAAACTGTCTTCAGTACAACAGCTAAGTTAGATACTGAATAAGAATCCGAGGAGGAATGGATGAATCTACGAAGCGCTTGCTGCAGCGACTCATAAGACGGATACCGGCTCAGCAGCTCAGAACAACGCTGGAGAAGTGGGGCCGTTTGACTGCCGCTCAGCAGCACTCCATGGATTTCACACAACCAAAGTGGGCGTTATCGGAAAAACTATTGACAATATGCGAGGTATGTGGCGATTCTTCTTAAATATAAGCTGCTGCGTTATAAATTTAGAGGGTAAAAATTATTAGGTTACTCACAGCCCTAACGACACGTTTTTGTTTTAATCAAGATGTCTGCTGAAGTAGGCATTAAAGAGGACATGAAACAGTCAATCAAGTTGTGATGGTTTACTAAATGGACACCCCTTCTAATCAACCGTTATATAATAAACATGATAAATGTAAGCATTTAAGAGAAAAAAGAAGCTTTCATGTCCTCTTTAAAATCCCCTGGAGAACACAACCGTACCACGTTAAATGTTAATTATCAGCACTTTTAATCTTAAAAGTAAAATTTAATTTTGTCAGTCATATATATACAGTCTGCCAAAAAGTTAAAGAATATCAGAATATATTTACTTAACCTGTATTAAACTTTTTAAAGACAGAATATAAGCTATGAGGAGTCAGTCACAAATAATGCCTTTTCTTTGGTGTGTAAAGTGTTTGTGTATATAAAAATCTTCTGTCAAACCGTAAAATGAAAAAGAGCAGTGTCTTAAATTTTGATTGAGTCCCCTTTGAAGTTGATTTAATTTAGCCTTAATTTTTGTATACTTTTAATTTCTTGTTTTGCTTTGTTTCTTTCTCTGCAATTTTTGGGTGCTGTTTCTCTAAAATTTTTTGAGCTTGTAATTATTGTTAGATTTGTTTAACAATTATTATTGCAAGTTTGTTATTTGAATATGGTGAATAAAGGTTTGAAGGTAAAATAAGTATTCAACTTAGTTCAAATTTAGTTAGTGTTGGTGTGAATTTCCTGTCTTTTAACCTCACTTGTTTTCTTTACAGGAAAATGGGTTGACAGTAAAACACATCACAGAACTCGAGATGATATGTAAGTCAAGTGAAATTATGTGTGAAATAATTTGATCCTGAATATCCCTAAGGCAACGTAGCTCACATTAATTCATACCATGCCATCAATCTAATGATGCATCTTGTGTTGCTGTGTTTTGTTTTACTGTCCTTCAGATATCATTGACAATCCAAACCAAGGGATGTGGTATGCCTCCCAGCTCATGGACCCTGAAGGTATGTTAAAACTTGTGCCACAGAGGGCAGATAATCTGCAGCTTTTTGATGAATACATTTACATGCACACTAGTATGGTATACTGGTTTTGATCTTTTTCAGGATGTGATGTTTACATGGAACATGTGAAACTTGGTTCTTCTAATTCTAACTTGGGCTGCACAATAAGGTTAAAATAGTCACATTGCAGTTATTTTGAAAGATACTGCAATGTGATTGAGGCAAATTACTTGTACACCTGTACTTGGTGATGAAAGTGATTCTGGTTTTAGTTAGTTAGTTAGTTAGTCAGTTATCATTTTCATTGAAAAAGACAACTATCAAATATGTTGCATTTGTTGGATTCTGGATTCAAACATGTCTTCTTACATCTGGAGAACAAAAGTTGTAGTGAAGGGAGTATTTCATGATGATCTTTTTTTTTTTTTTTTTTTTTTTTTTTTCTTTTTTTTTTTCCTTCCCTTTTAAACACATGATCAACTCATCAGGATTTCATTTCTGGTTGATGGTTTGGTCCCTTTAATTAGTCAAATAATCTGCTGGAGTCTGGGTCAACACATGTTTCACAGTTATAGAGCACGGGTAAACATTTTTTGCATGTTGTATGGTAGTGTCACACACATTCTTTATCTGCTTGTTCCAGGGAATTCTGGATTTGGATGAAATGGATTTCAGTTGTGTCCCTTTTTAATGTATGTTTATCATTTTCTAGATGATGCTCACTCCGTTGAGCTGACGCAGTTCAAGGAACAGTTTAAATCTCATCTCAGCGAGCTTGTGAGACCTGTAAGCCCGATATTCCTCCTCACATAATTTACAAAATCTTACTTATTATATAGCTGCATCATTTAAAGGCAGTTTGTTCGCTTCTATGTGTTGAACATCCTATATTTAAAGTCTGTTTGATATTCCCTTCAAGGTGTCTATCAAAATAAAGAAGCACACAGATGAAGCTGTGTGGATTCGGATTGCATGGGGAGACAGCTTCTCTCGGCCTAACCACCTGAAACCAACATATGTTGTTCACTATCTTCAAACCCCATATGTCTTTGTGACCAACCTGAATTCAAAGCAAAAGCCCCTGTTGTCACAGGTGAGGAATGATTTTTATATTTAATCCTTGATGACGTTTGTACAGTTGGCAGCCTGGCAGCTGTTTTTTTTCTTCTGTCTTTTCATTCCTCTCTAAGCAAGTGATGTACTTTTTCAGGCCTTGATTCTGTCCACCAGATACCAAGATATTAAGGATGCTAACCTCAATGGACGGAAGCTCACTGCCCTTCGGGACCTGCTGATGAGGCAATATCAACAGGTAAGCCACCCATTCTGATTACAAGAAGACTGTATTCACCTTTCACATTTCCAAGTTACTACACAAACTATATGAAATTCTGTATTCCCTGTTTCTCCCCTCATTAAATATTGCTGATTAGCAATGGAGCATTTATAGTTGTCTCTCATTGAACTTTAACATCCTGTACCGGAAGTTTTTGATTTCTAAATAAAATTATCTTTACTGATCTTGATGACCACCTGCTGAAGAAAGAAGTAAATTGCCATGGTTACCCGATATGTACTTCAACTGCACTTAAAACTTTTTGTAGGGGAGTGGAAGCTTGATTTATTCAATAGACCGTATAAATAGTGGACAGAGCTCCTGGGTCTGAAAGGTGAACCCAATACAGAAGTTAAACATTTTTCTAATAGCCAGCCAGGGGCAGCTCCACTAGTTGCAAAAAGAAGTTAGATTGTATGTAAGCTTATGAGAAAATGGACCTACTTCTCAGTGTATTTATGACCTCAGTAAACAGTTTCCTACTGAGTTTATGGTCTCAAGTTTAAAGTCTTCTTCAATACAGCATGATGTGCATTTTGTAAATTATGGTCCTATTTAGAGTAAAACAGACTTTAAAGCAGGGCTTGCCTTAAGTTGTGGCTACCTTGCAATTGACAAGTTGCTACCACAGCGTGTCCTCAGGTTCTCAGTCAGATCCAATCAGGACAGAGGCGTAGCAATGCATATCCTCACCAGCTCCACACGCTCTCAAATATGGTCAATAATTTAGTTTTTTTTGTGTGTTTTGTTTCTAGGTGTTTCCTAATAAATATACCAGCCCTCTTTCAGAAAGGAACCAACCTGTCTCAAGTATGTTCATCAAATCTTTTGATCTGACCATAGCTTCTTCAATATTTTGTACATGACTGGTTGTTTAACTTCATGTATCTGGCCTTATTGTGTATGTGTGGTAGAACACTGCATTGGGATTTTATTATTTGGTTTTGTGTTTACAGACCCACACATAGAAAGAGAACAAGCAGAGCGTGCAGCAAACAGACTCCAGATGGCCCGTGAGGCCTTTGGTGATGGGATGTTACCTCAACTACAGTCTGCAGTTTACAAGGTACCCTGATGCATGCTAGTGTTCAGTGATGGAAAAAGTATTTGGATCTTTTACTTAAGTTAAAGGACCAATCCAACAATGTAAAATACTCTTTTACAAGTAAAAGTCCTGTTTGTATAATCCAACTTAAGTAACAGTATACAGGCCTAAGTATTAACAATTTCATTTACTTAAAGTGATACTCCACTCTGTGAGAATAAGCCATTTTGTATGTACTCACCACTATGCCGATGTGATGATGGGTGAAGGTCTTCAGTTCACCAAACAATCCTTGAGTTTTAGGACAAACAGGGTAGCAGCCTCATCCAGTACAATGGCAGAGATCGGTGACCACAGATAAAACGTTAAAAATAGCACACAAAACAAACACAAAATGTCTCCATCCTGCTTGTGTGGTGTAATCCAAGTGTCCACGAGCCACGACATTAAAAATTAACTGCAAAAGATGCCATTTACGCCATGTTTTTAGCAGAAATATCAGCTGTAGCATGTAGCCGGTAGGATGTAAACATGGTGTCGATCTCGCGAGACTTCGTATATATCTTAATGGACGCAGGTGCGGAAGTCTTGCGAGATCGACGCCATGTTTACATCCTACCAGCTACATGCTACAGCTGATATTTCTGCTAAAAACATGGTGTAAATGGCGTCTTTTGCGGTTAAATTTTAATGTCACGGCTCAAGGACGCCTGGATTACACCACACGAGCAGGATGGAGACATTTTGTGTTCTTTTTTTAATATTTTACATGTGGTCACCATTCACTGCCATTCTACTGGATTTGGCTGCAACGCTGTTTTCTGCTGAAACTCCAGAGATTGTTTTGTGAACTGAAGATCTTCACCCATCCTCACATCAGCATAGGGGTGAGTACATATTGAGTGGATTATCGTTCTGGGGTGGAATATCGCTTTAAAATACTAGTAGTTGAATATCATTGTAAAAGAAACAAAAGGGCATAACTTGCTCTCTTAGATTTATCAGTTCAAAGATGCAAAAGTTCAGTATCACCCTGTGCTGTGTTCATCTGAATTACATTTTGTGTTCACCTCTCCTCAGCTGGAGACAAAATTCAGAGACCACACCAACAAGACCATGACAGAGAAGGAGGAGCCCGTCAGATGTGCTGTCAAATTTGCAAGCAGCAACCTCCTGGATTCATTCAGATACTGTGCATCTTCAGGTACCAAGAATCTGTTAGCCACAGCCATTAAAGAAATCATTTGTGTTTAAAGAAGGAAATGGTATTAACATTATAAGTCAGTAAAACAGTAAACAATTTTGAATGTTGTACACTACTGACACTTTTATAAATGACCACAAGAGGGCACATGCACACACTCTAAAGGAAATATCCCCACTGTTATTCTTTGACTTTGTCTTTCATGAATATGCCATGGTCAGTGCATTGAAATATTTTTTTAAACCTCTTTCCCAGACTTGTTTATGAAATTGTGGTTTCAACAATTATATAAATAATTATGATGAAAGTTTTTTTTAAAGTCATTTCAACTAATTTCATGTATTTTTTATATCTTACAGGAATTGCCTCCACCCCTGTCACACCTCTGCTTTCATCTATTCCCCTAAAAGGAAGGAATTATTTTGTCATCACAGACAATGGCCCCGGTCCCTCCTCGCAGGTGCGCCAAACACTGAACTGAGAGGTGACAGACCCTTGATTTAAAGGACAACCCATGATTTGCTTTTGCTTTTATGATTGATCTCCTTGTTAACATGGGTCTTCAAGAGTCATGGCTCCCTGGATTTCAAACTCATTCAATGTTCTGTTTATTTGTTTATTTGTTTATTTCAATGTTTATTTTTTATCTCTTATTTTCATTTTTATGTGCTTCTTGTTGTAAATATATCAGTAGTTTGCAGTACATAATTATCCATTTATTATCTTTTGTTGGTGTTTAAGTGGCTCAGTGTTACTGCTGTCAAATAGTTATATATTTCCAATTTGAATATAAAAGCAGGATTTCTAATATTCCTGAAGTTTGTAACTCATGTCTTCTAAAGCTAGTTGTCCTTCCTTTTTTTCCCCAGAATTCTTCATCAGTTATAATCTCACAAAAAGGTGTGGAGAAATGACTTGTGAAAAGTTTGCTATAAGTGAACTTTATAAACGTCTCACAAATTGGTATTTACAGTTATTGTTTCTCCTGTCTGTGCACAAACTATGGATATGTTCTATTTTTTTCTCTTAAAACCATACTAACTCCATAGTTATTGGCTTCTCCTGTCCATACTGGCAGTGAAGAGATCACTGCCTAACTACACTGTAAGAGACATGGCACAAAATCCACAGTCCTTGTTCTCTGTTAAAATGAGCGATTCCAGCCAAAGGTAATATGAGGCTTTAGCAATCAGAGTTAGCCAAATCTTGTGGGTGTCTTCCAAATAACAGTCTGTGTAGTCCAAGACTCCCACCCTCCCACCCACTATGGCCTCTTGTCCTGTAGACCTGTGATGCCAACAGTGAAAACAAAACAGGTTTTTAATTCACACCTAAACATTTATATAAGGATCCTTTGAGTTTAGCTATAAAATAATTGAGAAGAAGACAAATATTGAGTGAGACAATTCATGGTGGACAAGCTATGTAAGGTCATCACTGTTTCGAAATCATCGCCAGTATTTCTAAACTGCAGTTTCTTCTTACTTAAAAGAAGACATACAAAGTAATATCAACATATCTGTGATAAGCTTATAATCATGAATGATATCAGTAAGGCCAATGTTTTGGTGAAGGTCTACTAAGAACACTCCTATAAGAGCTAGAACCCAGCTGCAACCCACAATATCCTTTGTATAGTTTGCACAATAAACTCCTCAGTGTGAGTTGAAACACTTGTTTTTGACAAAAAACTGAGAGGAAGAAATGTCGAGCTTCTAAATCAGGGATGTCAAACTCATTAGTTAATGGGCTTCATATAACCCAATGTAATCTCAAGTGGGCCGGACCAGTAAAACCATTGCATAATAACTTATAAATACTTGCATTTTTTCCCTTTTTTTTCCTGAAAATATTCACAATTAATGAACCATTCATTTACAGATGATGAACACCCTGGGATGTCTTAGTAAAATAAGTGCAATTTCATTACATTCATCCTACTGTCATTACTTATGCATTACAGTACAGATCCCAGTGGATCTATAAATGCATGTTTTTACGTATTTTGGAACTGAACAACAATATAGTATTTGACGTACATTTCCACTCCTGTGTACCAAATCACCACACAACCACTAAAGTGGAAACTAATGAGAAAGAGGTTGAAAAATATCTGTCTTACAACCCATTTACAAATAAAAAGTTTTGTCAGTGCCTTAGCAACAGAGTGCCACCAATGTTGTTTTAAAATACAAATATGGCCGATAGTGTTGTACTGATTTAATCAGCGATATGTATATATTTTTTTATTTTGCTCTGGAATTAATGACTGCTCTGCAATTTTTTTTACACTTTGCAGTCATTCAGTGGGCTGGATTGAACCTGTTGGTAGGCTGGTGCATATGACACCCCTGTTCCACTCTTCCGGCCAAACAACAGACTGTGTAATTGTATGGTACATATACTTAAAAACTATCCCCTACCCAGGCGCAGGCATGTAAGAAAATAAGCCACGTGAAATATCATGGTAAACCTTATTTTGTGAAACGGAAGTAGTATAGTTACACCGGATGTGACGTAGCGTACAGCGTCCCAAACGTTCTCTTGGTGGAAGGTGTCGAGGCAGCCTTTCAGGCAAAGCTGAGGGACGTTATGCCAGATCTCATTCAATGCTGCTGCTGGGGCTGCCTGCTGCCTAACACAGAATGGACTGTCAACACAGAAACATGGCTGCCTCTGCAACGGGCAGAGTGAATAACAGAGACAGCGCTGCTACAGACAGTCCGAAATGTCACGGAGACTCTCTGTCGCAGTCACGGGAAATAATAAAACCCACCATCACGGAGCTGACGAAAGAAGTCAGGACGAACATCCTCTGCACCGTGGAGGGATGTGGCAAGATCCTCCCCAACACACCTGCATTGAACATGCATCTCGTAAAGTCACACAGGATAAAGGTAAACGCCTTCACACCACGCATAGTGCAGAGATGTACGTAACTGCAATGCTAACTTGGCTAACTCAGGCTCATGAAAACACTGTCTTAAAACTGGAAAACGCAAGTCATCCACAACAACTTCGTTTTAGCCAACAAATAGTGATAGTAGTGATGCTAAGACGACGTTAGCGCACCGTTAATTAGCGGTAAAAGTTCACTTGGCTTTTATGTGAGTGAAGTTTCATACGATTTATTTAGCTAGTAACGGTTAAGTTTGATGTTAGCGAGCTAGCAACACTACCGTTAACACTTGTGTCATCAATTAGTGATCTGGACTGCACGTGATGACTGCTGCTTACTGGATGTTTGGATGCACATGTAACTACACCCTTAGATTTCGTGTAGGCGACTGTTTGTAGATGTCGGCAAGAATTTGGAGACGATCTCATTTTGGCTGTTAGCATGTGAAGAGAGAAATCTGTTTCTCTTTGTAACGTTATGGTAAAGGACTCTTGACCTTTTGAAATCCGACCACAAGACCACTTGATTGTCTTAGTCCAATATACAGTCTACTTCCAATACGTATCAGCCAGCAAAGTGCAGATAGTGAACGCATCTGGACCAAAGTCTAGTTCTGAGTCACTTTTGACCCTGGTTCTTATGTCCTCACTGGACTGGGCTGTTTTGTGGGAGGCAGTAATTCACTGTTTCCCCTCCATGAATGAAGTTCTTTGCTGGGAAAGGCTGCCTTTTGTCCTGCAATAGACTAAGCTCTTTGTTTGAAATAGGTGAATGTGAGAATTTGAATTAGCTCTTAGAAGTAGTCGATGTGGCTCAGCTAGAAGAGTGTTTAAAGGCCCAGCCAGTGGCTCTACCATGTACATTTGAGATACAAAGCTTAAGTCTCTTATTCAGTCAATCATAATTTAGCATAGGTCTGCCGGTGTAAACAAACCTTTACAAACTAAGGAAACATGCATAACATATGTTTGAGGGGTGAAAAGTAAAACCCATGAACTTGTGGTAAGATATCTGATTAGTGTCATAATGACATTTAAAATTAAATTTCTTAGCACATAAGGCAGATCACTTCATCTGTCTCCTGAGCCTGAGATCTGGTGAAGTAGGAGTTGAAACCTACTTATCCCTCAACCATTTTCTGTGGTGGCTTTGCCATCTCACTTCCAGAATCAGTCACATTTGTCTGAACTGTTTGAAAACACACCAGAAAGATAGCTGATCACTGAGTGTCATTGCCAGGACATCAAATGCTGACATTTGGGGAACTTTAGCCAACAGCACTAGAACTGATGACAGCACATAGTTCCTGTGACACTTGCAAAGTGACACTAGTTGCCTTATGACTAACCTTACAGAACCTTGTTAGGGGGATGCAGATAGACACTGAAGTAGAGAAATACATTAAATGCTGACTTAGTAAAATTAATTGAAATTGACCTCAGATGATTAAAATAGAGGCTAATGCATGCATTTCATGTCAAGTTCACGGTCTGCACAAAATGCTTCCAAAGGCCGCCAGTGGCCCGAGGGCTACACATGGAAAATCCCTCTCTGGTTTATATATTTAGTAGTTGTTCATTGTTAATCCTCATATTAACAGCTGATTCAAATCTTGTTTTGACTTTTCATTGTGCAGGCACACTAGCATTGTGCATTTTAAAGGGATGGTTTGGATTATTTGAAGTTGGGTTTTATGAGGTACTTATCCATAGTCAGTGTATTGCCAACAGTAGATGGCAGTCACTGCGTCCCCAGTTTGGACAAGCAGCAAGAGTACCAGTGTAGGAAGTTAAGTAATGTACTGCTGTGGACAGGGTCAACAACAAAACATATTTTAGCCACAGAAATAAAGGTCCAACAAAAAAAGTTTAGATCAGTTTAAGTGCTTAAGCTTATATTTGAATATTTTTGCTGTGTTACCTTTACGTCAGACAACTTTTTTCATAGGAAATAGACATTACTTAAGCCACAGTTCGCTCTCTCCAAAGCAACCAGAAACCTTTGGCAAAATCAGTAATTTTACCTCACAGAACACAGGAATTGCTGGTCTTCCGCTGTCACAATCAGTTAGTCTGTGTTATTGTGTGATTTTGGTGAATCCGAACTAACCTTTTAAAAACACGGAAGTCACACAATGCCACAAACTATCTTCTGTCAGCAGTGGTAGTGATATATTCTGGTTGTCATGATGACAAAGTTCCTAAATGCTGGAATAGCTCTCTATCCTTTATCTGATTTATTCATGAAGTCCAACTGCAAAAATGAGGTGTAATATTTGTCTTTATATTATGTCCATTTTAACATTGCTGTAAATTTACTGCATCATTGCACAACAATAATGAATTTGCTGATCACTCTCTCTACCTGCTTCTTACTGGTCATGATGACTGTTGCATTTCGTTTGAACTCATTCACACAGCCCACTTCAGACTCCTTTCATAAATTTAATGTGACTGTTTTGGCTTGGTTTTTAGCTGTCTTCTTATCCATATCACATACCTCAGCAGTAAGGAAGAGCAGGATTAGACTTTACTCTGACTTATCGCCATATAGTCTCACAGAAAAATTGCTACTTAAAAGACTGTGGTCTAACCCTGGTGTAGCGAAGACGGTGAATCTGGACTTGCTCCATATTTTGGGCTACTGACTGATAAATGATGTCTTGACATGACTCAGACTTAAGCCTACAACCGGACGATGTAACTGAAGCCAAGTGCCAGAACATTCATTGTTAGCAAAATGTCTGTTTATGCTAAATCCTTATGATAAGCCAGAGGGTGTTTGTCAGCTTTAGCTGCTCTGCTCCCACCAGTGTTAAAACAGATGGAGGTGACCTTGACCACTGGAACGCTGCAGTATTAATGACTGTTATGGAGTGTGATGGTTTTGTCTGTTTTCCACCAAGCAGAGTATGTAGATGCTGTTTTCTGTGATAAGTATGCTATTCATTGACTTTAAATATACAACGTGCTGACAGCTGCTTTAGCAAGTCTGCTTCAGGACAAGAAGAGGAGCAGTGGTACAGCAAACTGTCAAATCCTGTCTACTGCTAGGCTCATTAATTCCTTCTTCAGTTATGTAAAGCAGAGCTTACTGTACACACAGAAATGTGGTTTCTTGCATGAGGTTATTTACGTACACTGACCTAAGGAAAACAAGGCAATCTATTTTCTATTTTGTCACAAGGCTTTTGAAATTTGCATAAAAAGACAAGTTTTCTTTTTTTGGGGGGGGGGGGGGGGGCATTTTGAGCATTTTACAGATGTTACTGTGAAAAATATCATAACTCAAGTAAGACCTCTTTATCAGCTAAAATCTTGATAGTTACAAGGTAAACCTGTTAGACTGCTAACTTAAAAATGTGCTCAATTGCTTGAATGACTTGAAAGCGCTACAGGCCTTTCTTCGTTGCTTGTATTTGTGATGATATAGTACAATTACAGTGTCCTTTATTACTCACTGTAAGCTATGCTGAGTAAAGCTATGATATAAACATCTAGAATGAAAGTATCTCTCTGCTTTGTCCTCTCTCTTTGTCTTTTGCCGGCATTGTCACCCTCAGGATGGTATGGTGAATCCCACAGTCAGAAAGGACATGAAGGGCTCTCAGAAGCTTTACTGCTGTCCCATTGAGGGGTGTCCCAGGGGACCAAACAGACCCTTCTCTCAGTTCTCCCTGGTTAAACAAGTAAGCCCTCTCTCCAGTGAGCAGTAATACTATCCATGCAATGAATGGAGTAAAATTATGAGGTCTCAGTTCTGTCGAATACCTCCTACTGTATTATTCAGCGTTAAATGTTATAAAAATCAATTTTACTAGAATGATGTAATACTGAGTTTATCTGTACCCAAATGGCACTTTAATAGTGCTACATTTTAGTCAATACTAAATATGCATGATTTATTATCTTATGTATACTTATTAAAATCCTCTTAGATCTTCAATCCCTCCTGTAAAGCCTCAGAGCTTTTGACTGAACTTCAGTTCACAAAACTTGGGAAATTTATCATATTGTATGAAGTGGGTTTAAAGTTTTTATAGACCATTCTGCATTTTCTGTATGACGCATCATGACTGATACATGAATTGAAAACATACACTTTGCATAAGAAATAAATAAAATAAAATATTCCAAGTTCAAGAAATGCTCTCCCACGACTCACATGTGCACCATCATTTCTTCTCTGACCCCTGGAGCATCAGGGACTGCAAAACTGCCCCCATTTCCCAGTTTTGACCAAATGATGCAGTTGATTGTATCTCTCTGCTCTGGATTACTGAAGTTGATATTGCCCATATGTATGACCATATATTAAAAACAGGAGCAATATGGGCGCTTGAAAAACAATGCATTTTAATGGAGTGTTTTCAAGGTTTAAAAAGTGCTTGGATTTATGGATAAAGTGCTTGAAACTGAAATTGTAATTGCATTACTTTCATAATAAATTGCTACCTGACTGAATGGTTACCTATTTACACAAAGAAATAAAATAAGTAAGATATTGGCTCAGTCAGTTCATGCAGGATGCCAAGTCTTCTTACAGAGTGGTGACACATTTTGAAACATGAGACTTGATGTTTTCCTCACAAAACATAATTTTGGTTGTTAATAACACAATAACATTTGATTTAATTTCAAAAGTGAATGAAATAATAATTTTGAATGCATGTAGAAATATGTGATTTACCACAGCTTTAAAGTGATATTCCAGTGCTGAGTAATAGTCCACTCAATATGTACTCACCCCTATGCCGATGTGAAGATGGGTGAAGATCTTCAGTTCACAAAACAATCCGGGAGTTTCAGCAGAAAACAAGGTTGCAGCTAATGGCATTGAATGGAGACAAAATGTAAAAGTTAAGAATTAACAAAAAACAAACAGAAATGGCTCCATCCTGCTCGTGGTGTAATCCAAGTGTGCGCGAGCCGCAACATTAAAATTTAACCACAAAAGACACCATTTGCACCATGTTTTTAGCCGAAATGTCAACTGTAGCATGTAGCAGGTGGGATGTAAACATGGCGTTGATTTGTGGTTAAATTTTAATGTCGCAGCTCGTGGACACTTGGATTACACCACATGAGCAGGATGGAGACATTTTTGTTTGTTTTGTGTTCTTTTTTTTTTACATTTACATTTGGTCTTGGTCACTGCCATTAGCTGCAACCCTGTTTTCTGCTGAAACTCCAGGATTGTTTTGTGAACTGAAGATCTTCACCCATCCTCACATTGGCATAGGGGTGAGTACATATTGAGTGGACTATTACTCAGCCGTGGAATATCACTTTAAGTTGCCTGAAAAGCTTGGAAATGTGCCTTGAAAATTCTTGAACAGTGCTAGAATTTCACATTGGAAAAATTTAGGAACCCTGCAAACAAAGTTCAAAGCAGTTGTATGCAATATCTTTCTTTCTCTGTTTCATTTTAGCACTTCATGAAGATGCATGCAGAGAAGAAACACAAGTGCTTCAAGTGCAACAATGGTTACAGCACAGAGTGGGACCTAAAGAGGCACATAGAAGACTGTGGGAAGACCTACAGCTGTACATGTGGCTGCCCCTATGCTAGTAGAGCGGCACTACTCTCACATATCTACAGGACAGGTCACGAAATTCCTACAGAACACAGGCATGTATATGCAAAGCCCAGAGTGACTTTTATTAAAAATGATGCTTAAGTTTGGCTAAAAATTAATTTTGACTGTTTTCTTTCTTCATAGAGTTCCTCCAGTAAAAAAGCGAAAGATGGAGAAACTGTTCGGTGGATCTGAAAAGGTTAAGACCAGTGAGTCAACCTGTCAGATCATGTCTGCTAGTAAAGAGCTGACAGAGACTGCTCTCCCTTCTGATACACCTGTTCACATCCCAGACTCAGTGAATCAGAATTCAAACCCCCGTAAGGGCCTCCAGAAGTTACTCCTACCAAAGCCCAAGATGGCTTTGGTCAGTGTTCCTGTGATGCAGCTGGCCCACTTGCCTGTCCTGCTGCCATCTACAGAAAGTGGGACTCTGAGGTCTGTAGTGCTGGCAGTGGACAGCCAGGGCTCTGTCAGCACGCTTCAACTTCTGCCGCAAGCCACGGGAGCTGTGGTGCCCCAACTTGATGCTAAGAGTTTGGGTTTCAAGGATAGCATGCCTACTTCCCGCTCTAGCCTGGGGCCCATTAGCACAGGGGTGCAGGTCAGTCTGGATCCTACAAGCACAGAAGACTCATCCAGCAGCCTGGTAGGACAACGGGGAAGAAGCACCTCCACAACCATTCAGACAGACAAATCATACTTGTCAAAAATGCCCACAGGAGTCGGGGTTGGGGATGGAATAGGCTTGTGCACGGTGGGCGAGTCCTCTGTGTCATCCTGCTCCCAAACCGACATCAGCGTAAGTGCACAAGTCCTCCTACCAGTCAGCGTTGAAACTCAGACATTCTCCTCCCGGGCCAAAGCAACATCGTCTATCGGAGCTCAAACAGACAGCCAGTGCATGAGCCAAATTCCTTGTTCCTCCTCATCTGTGCCGCCATACAAAACCAGACAGACACAGACGTACTTTGCCATGCCACAAACAGAGGAGAAGGCTCAGGACCAGGCTATCATGTGCTCTGACCTATTTGGCAGTGACTCCCTCAGTGTCTCCACCCAGACAGCTCTGGACATAGATGACACCCTCACTGTGGCAGGAAGCAGTATATACGATGACTCAAAGTCAGCAGGCGGTATGTGTTTTGGGGTGCAGACAGATGAGCTCAACTCTAACAACATGGCAGACAACCAGACCCAAACAATGACCTTGTTAAATGACTTAGAAAACATTCTGTCTGACAGCATGTCAGGCCACCAGGTGCTCAGCGAGGCCTCCGCAGGCTGTGGGTCAGGTCTGGGTTCTGTGCAGGAGCAACACAGCGGGATTGACTTTGACTTCGAAGAGTTTCTTAATGCTGTGCACATCCAGACACAGACTGAGGAGAGTGAGCTGGGAGGACTGGGTGGCGACACGCCGCTCGAGTCTCTGGACATCCAAACCCAGACAGACTTCCTCCTGATGGATGAACTGGACCAAAGCGAGGGACCAAGTCGAACCCAAGCCAGCGACCTGGAGCTATTTGATACTCAAACTCAGACTGACCTTAATTTCTTGCTGAGTGCCGGAAGCCACATGCCCCTGAGCAGCATCCTGAGACACTCAAGCTTTTCCATGAGCACTGAATCCTCTGATACAGAGACACAGACAGATCTCCCTTCATTTGCCACAGCCCTCTCTGCTCAGACGCCTGTCAGTCAGGGTGAGCAGGCAAGGCTACTGAACAGCACAGAGACGCAGACTGTGACCAGCCAGGCTGAAGGCCTCGGACACCTCTTCCTGACAAGCAATGAAA
This sequence comes from Lutjanus campechanus, assembly GCA_027495735.1. Classification (NCBI taxonomy): domain Eukaryota; kingdom Metazoa; phylum Chordata; class Actinopteri; order Lutjaniformes; family Lutjanidae; genus Lutjanus; species Lutjanus campechanus. The sequence continues at coordinate 30,375 of JAJHUR010000050.1, forward strand.
CACAAACTGTCATGGATGACTTCTTGTCAGCAGACCTGGCGTGGAATATGGAGTCCCATTTCAGCTCCGTGGAAACCCAGACATGTGAGGAGCTCTGTGCTCTCTTTCAGCAGCCTGAGAAACCCAACAGCTGAAGCCCTACGCCTTTGCAGTACAGGTTTCTCATGTCTGCCTCTTCCTGTGAGAGGAATCAGTCTGCGCTGTTGTCCAGCAGACCACAGTCTTAGCAGTAAGAAGTCTGTGAAAATGTCTATGAACATTCCACTGGAGACATCATGTCCAGAGCCTTTCCAGGTATATCTCCTGACAGCTCTGCAGCACTTTATTAGCTCAACGGGCATGAATTATCAGCTCCTGTGACAGTTTACATATTTATTTGCACATAAAGTAACATTGTATGTGTCTTGTCTGAAATGCCAGTTTACTTCTATATTTCAGTGTATAACCACTGTGATTGGTTTTCACTGTTTGGTCTTAACTAGCAGTTTAAAAATGACTCAACATTTTCTCAATGCTAGATATGTGCTTAAAAGGGATGACATCTTTAGCTGTGCGAGGCTGCCTTGAAAAGGCTTTGTTACCCTATATGACAGCTTTCAGATATGCATATACTGCATGGAAACAATTTCATCTCAGCTGTATAGCACACGACACTGCATTTAGTTTACGTATGTTTGAAAATGCGCATGAAGCCTTTACTTGATCAGCAGCACACAAGCAAAAAATACCTATTCTCATCTGATGGCTGCCTCCATTGATGTTGACTAGACTATAAACTCTAAATTATATTCTATACGCTTAACAGCCAGTGGAAAACTCGACCAGTGAGAACATACTGGCTTTATGTTTTCCAAATTAAAATCCCATTAAGCCTTTGATAGTGGACAAGGCATTGCTTAATGCCATTAAGACGTATCTCTGGAACATACAGTTACTCATACAGAAGTGGCACAAGTGAAAATGAAATGTTGATGTCTTGTCAGTTGTTGCATACCTTTCTTTGAAATGTGATTGTGAAGTATGATGTTGTAAACACGTTTGTGTCTGGACCTCTATAGCTAAGCAGTCAGTTCAAGTCAGTAAGCAGACTAGAGGCTGTTAGTGTCTTTAACTTATTCATTAGCTGGGTGTAAGTGTATACAGTAGCAGCAGTACTCAGTGCTGATGTGATCCAATAATGTTACTGTACAGAAACACACAGTGGATTAGAGTAAGGATTAGCATAGAGTTAATGTATGTATTCACCACCTGATTTTTACTGAAAGGAGTCCTGTTAAATATCTTCCGTTGCAATCATCAGATATTCCACCCTTAACAATCAGACACAGTATTTTAATTAATTTATTTTTTTTTTCCAAGGGACTAAACTTCTGTTTTGATTATGTTTTTCATTATACTGAACTGAGTTACCTCATTAAGCACAGGCACCACATGCAAACTACGTTCTGTTAAGGAACTTAGAGCTATAGGCCTTGGTTATTATTTAATTTTGTTACGTTGGTGCCTTAACCCAAGTATTAGCTTTAGTTCTGTTAAAAACAATTTGCTGCTTTATAAACATTACACTAGAATATGTTTTGAAAAATGAACAAACACTGAAAATTGTCAGAATCCTTTCTGTCTTTGCTTTGCATGTTAAATTCATCCTGTATTTTGTATTTTCATCGTGGTTGCATGAACTATTGTAATGTCCCTAATTGTTCTCCATAGTGTCTTTGGGAAGATTTATGTTCTGTCACATGAAAATAATGCTATACAGCATTTCATTGAAGAGAATTTGTTTTAATGCCATCTCACTATTTCTATGGATGGATGGTTAAAGCTGTTACAGTTTAGTTGTTTGTAAAACATGAAGAATGTACAGAACACAACACTGTGCCCAAGTATAAAATGCTCTAGTTTTTGCACCACATCCAAACAGTTTGAGCATAATTTCCCTGTGTTGATAAGGATTTTGACACTCATATTAAATTTAATAATTTCTTGTATTGAGATTAGTACTTCTAGTTTGTGGTTCTTGAATTCAGATTCAGCACAGCTGCTCCCTGCTGGTTTAGTGGCACAGGGAAATGCTTTACTTTTAAACAGAATTATGTGTAGAAGAAGCCTTGTCAGTCTCAAGTGTCAGTTACAGTGCTTTATTTTCTCTCTGCTGGGAGTGCATGCAGATATTTTCCCCAGCAGAAAATATTTGTTTTAGCAGAATGAGTTTCTGTTGCCTATATGTGTAGACTTAATGGCTGCCTTGATTAATTGTTGAAGCTAAACTACAGATGTTCTTAATAAACTGCTGGAAAGTGGATAATGTGTTCGTTGTCACTAATTATAGATCAAAGGTAGCAAAGGTCACATAAAAGTGCATATACCCACAATCGGCATCCACACAGTACAGAAAAACAAATTTCACTTTGATGCAGTTACATCTTACTGGATATATACATACTGATTGCTGGCTTGTTTGACATAGCAAACTTTACAAATCAGTTTTAAGTAACCAGTTTATTTTATATGCACATTCAGGTAAATCAAAAGTTTTGTCTAATTAGGTTAACACCACAGCTCTTTTGACTTCAGAACAATCCCACTAAGCATATCATGTTTTATTTTAGAAGGCAACTAAAGAACAAAGAGGTAGTATAATAAAGCCAAGTAACAAGATCATCCCAGTTGTGGTAATTGGCTGGCCTTTGGAGATCAACATGACATGGGATCTCAACATAATGCTGCACTGGTAACCCTGAACATTACATAACCCAGAAACCATCCAAAATCACCTACTGACCGATATAAACCTAAAGTTATAGATGATATAATTTGACAGAGCAGATGCATTTGTTTGGCAACTGTTGACACATGTCATATAGTTACAGGCTACAGTGCAACACTTGAGATCTAACAGAACTGTAGCTTGTGGCTGAAGTTTAAATAGTAGAAAGTGCGAGGCAGACACACTGCTGTGCTTCATATGAGGTAGTTGCACTGTTGCTAGGTTACTAGAACAGCTGAAAAAGCACTCGTGGGAACTGGTCAGAATGAAATAAAGGCCCAAATGACATAGGATTTAATGTTTCAAATTCTCTGTACACTTGACTGTCTTTTAATGGTTAGTATGCCAGACTGAACACTAAACCAAACGAAGAACCTCTGCAATTAGTCACTTTTCTGAACATGTATCATTGTACATTAAAGCTACTGCAAAGAATTTTTAACTGGTTATGAAACAGTCTCAATTTATTACTGATGCCGCTATATGATCTGCAAGTTAATAACAAGACCATCCGGGAGAAAACCGGCTATTTCTGGGTCAAATTCTCAGTGAAGTAAAAAAAAAAAAAGAGCCTGTTTCCATTTCCCAGCCAAAGTTACGGTGAGTAGTACATTATCTTCTTCAACAGAAGTAGGGAGAAATTTTTATTCAGGTAATTTTCCTCTTGATGTTCTGCTTTTGTCCACATGTGCCTTCAAAATCAGCAAAATATTAAAGGCCCTTGTGGTAGCTTTAAATTTACCCTGTCAATTAAATATTTTGATGGACTTGCATGATAAAAGATGCAGGTCGCTTTCACTTGGTTGAACCTGAGAGTTTAATTGCATACATCATACTCAGTCATCTTAAACATTTATTTTACAGCCCTCATACAGCTTGAGAGAATACACAGTCTTGCTGGGGCGAATACGGGTCTGTGCACCTGCTGCAGTGCTGGAGGAGTGGAGGGCCTGTGTGAGGCTCTTTCCCAAGTACCTGGTGCGGTGCACTGTGTCAGGTTTGGTAGACATGGGCACTTGATACGCCTTGGGGATAGAGACACTTACAGCAGAGAACAAGTGGGGGTTGTGCTGACATGTCCGGTACTTGGAGGTCAGGGCTGCAGAGTGAGTGGGAAGCTCTGGGTCAGTGACAGGGTCCACTCTTGTCCCTCTTGTCCCACTCCTCTTATCAAACATGAAACAGTCTTCCTCCATGGTTTCTCCATCTGGAACTTTATTGCCACTGCCAGACTGACCACTGACTCTCTGAGGATTCAGGTGTGGTGATTTAATTGGTGGTAAAAATGTGAAGTTTTTAATGGGAACCACTGTATTATTGGGCCTCTGGCTGTGCTTCTGAGGCTTAGTGGGTCTGTTCTGCACAGGAGTCTCTCTGAGCGTCCCCTCCTCTGTCTTTTCTTTCACTGAGAGATCTAATGTGGTTTTATGCATTGCATTGTGGACAGGCCATTCTGATGTGTTAATCTGCAGAGCTGCCACAGCAGTGTTACTCCTGGATCCTGTGTGCTGCTGGTTTAACAGTGTGGATTTCTTCAAGCTGTTATGTGGGCCCACACGAGACTCACAGTGGTGCTCAGCACTGCTAGCTGAACTGTCTGCAGTAGGGATTGTTGGGTCAACAGACGAGGGGCTGTCAGCCTCCTTATTCTTTGGTTTCTTGTATTTCTTCTGGGTCAAAAGTATGCAGCTCAGTGGAGCAACTCTAGCCCAACCATGGACCTGTTTTAAAATAAAACATAAATATGAAAACAAGTTTAAAAAGAGAACCATTGTGCCAAGAAATTATGTTCATATTGGTACCAATATCATAAAACTCTCCAAAATCTCCATAAAATGTCACAAAAGAGGCTTAAAGGAGCATTAACTGCTGTTTTGTACACTGATGACTAAGTTTTGAAATAAAGTAAATTAAGTTTTGCAGACCTATTAATCTTTTGTTTGAGATAGCTTCTTGTTCTTTAGAGAAACTTGAATCTTTGACTTTTAGAAACCCCAAATTCATTTTGTTTGATTTTCAAAAGCTGTTCACAGTGAACTGTGAACCTGATTTGTCATTGTTTTGGTGCTTGGAAATTAAATGGTTGCAACTGAAAATATTAAAGTACTAACCATCATTCACATTTACTTCAATGAGTTTAGCAGACAACTTTTGAAATATGATTTTTGGGGGGTTTCTAAAACTCTAAGATTCAAGTTTATCTAGAAGGATAAGTAAATTATCTAAACAACACATTATCAGTTGGTAAATCTTTTTCAAAAGTTGGTCTCAAAACCATCAAACCATCATTTTTTTTTTTTTTTCCACAATTGCTCAGAGACCAATATATGGGTGGAGGCTTCAAATAAGCCATTTGGGGTTTTCACCTCTCTCTGCACTGTATATTATTTATTTTTGCTATTTTAAAACATTTTTATTATGTAAAATAAAACTAAACAAAAACATGCTATATGTATATGGGTTATAGCTACAGGTTGGAATATAATTATTCATAAGTTAAACCATAGATATTTTATATATTAAATCATTTTGCCATCAACTTCAAACTGTAACAGAGGAACCTTGGAGATAATCAACATGTGAAATTGGTACAACCTAATTAATGGTAACATTAAATTAAATCAAATAAAGGCAGGCAGTAAAAATGTTTGCAGTAAGAAGATATCCATTCACTTACAGCCTCTTCCCAACCAGAGTGACAATGATACTGATGTGGCTCCAGTTCATTCATGAAGTCCTCCTCACTCATATCTAGAAGGGCATCAACATGTCTCCTATCTGGTGGCTGCTCCTCTGCTGGGTCCTCCTGGTCTGATCCATTCACAGCTGTGTGATCCACCTCTTCTAAAGTCGCCATTGCGTAGTTATCCCAAGTAATTCTAGAAGAAAAGTATATCAAAATAAAACAGAGCACAGAAAAATAAACCGTAAACCTCCAGCTACATTGTTTAGGTCAAGTCACACAAATATTTTTTTAAACGTTAGAAACCTTGAACTTTTCCAGTTTCACTTACCAAAGAGAAGCGGTCTGAACTCCTGCAGCATTTTAAATGGATCTGTGTCATGATCCCCACACCAGAGAGCAGCATTCACAAAGATCTGCTGTTTTTGTCGTGTAGAGTTTTCTCTCCGGTCGACACAGTTTTGTCCAAACACAAGTGTAGGAGTGGTGAATGCCTTTAGAGGCGAGCTGCAACGCCGTCGTCCTAGCAACATAGAGGCTGCACCAGGAAGCTGTGACGTAGAGGAAAGGGGCGGGTCCGAATGCTATAGCTCCAGATGAATTATCACACCTCTGTTATGCAACACGCCCCCCACAGCAACAGAATATAGAGTACAGCAACAGAATATAGAGTACAGTGACATGGAAATTGATCAGAAACTGTTGGTATGAAAAGGCTCGATTGTTTTAACACAGAAAATGGCCCAAAATTCATTTAAAATATGTTGTAGTGTGTTTATTTGTGGGTAATCAAGGTCATAATAATGCCACAGTGTGAAAAAGGGGAAGTTAACCGGGTTATCACTTGTGAAGGAGGAAACCATTTTGGTTTGCAACGTTTAGTTCTGCACGTACAAACTCAGCTCCACACAGCTGTGAGGGAACACTACACTCTTAGAAACAAAAGTGCTAACTAGAACCATATAGGGTTCTTTTGCTCCTCCCCATAGGAGAACCATTTTTGTTTCATGGTAGAGCCTTAAAAAAGGTTCCACTTGGAATCTTTTCGGAGGTTTCTACCAAGAACCCAACATAGAGGGTTATACCTAGAACCATATGTGGTTACAGATAAACCTGTGGTGTCATGGTTCCACCCAGAACCCTTTTTGGGGGGGGCGTTCTGTCCATCTTCTAAGGATACTAATCAGAATTGACCCAGGGAGTTCTACCAAGAACCCTTTTATATTCCAAGGGTTTCATCTAGATGCACCCAGGGAGTTTTACCTATAATCCTCTTATATTCCAATGGTTTAACCCAGAACCCATCAAGGGTGTTCTACCAAGAACCCTTTTATATTCCAAGGGTTTTATTTGGAACCCACCCAGGGGGTTCTACTGAGAACCCTTTTATATGCCCAGTGTTTCATCTACAATCCACCCAGTGTGTTCGACCAAAAACACTTTTATATTCCTAATATTTCTAGAATCTAGCCTGGTGGTTCTACCAAGAACCAGGTGTTTCATCTAGAATTCAGCAGGGTGCTCTACTGACAACACTTTTATATTCCCAGAGTTTTAGAGACCACCCAGGGAGATCTGAAAATATGTAAAAGGATGAAGACCCATACTGTATTCCACAGATGAGACAGATTTTAAACTTTTTTACATTTGTGGTTGTTTAATTAGAGAAAACATCTTTTAACACTCATAACATTCATTGAAGAACTCTTTCTTCTAAAAGGGCTGTTTGGATGAAAAGAGTTCTTCATGGTCCCTTAGCCTTAGTCTTATAAAAAAGAAACCTCGAGGAACCCTTTCTGGATACAACCTCAGCTCTTCCAGAAGAACCCTTTTGGAACCCTCATTTCTAAGAGTGTATGTCAACCACATGAAGACGCTGTGAAGAGGAACGTGCTCTCTTTTTATTCTTCTTGCCATAAGCAGACAGGGTGTGATGTATCCTTCACACGCCGACATTTAAAGTGACCGATCTCCAGGAGCAAACTAGCACTTTGTTGGCGCACATCCACAGCTTGCTTCATTGGTCCAGAGCTGCAGAGAGTCAACTTGTGACGCAGCCGGAGCACCTAGCCTATCAGCGAGGGGGGACACTGACACCTGACGGCTCCATCTCTCCACACGCCGGTCTTTCTTTGAGATCACGACCACTTCTCCGGCTCTGCAGTGCAGGATCTGCTGCTGCTGCGTTTTATGGAAGCGGAGTCTTCTTCGCACACGGTCGTGGTCATGCTGCCTCCAAAGAACTGCCTGCCAAGGAACTACAGCTGCATAGCAGGGCTGTTCGGGAGCCTGGCAGCGGCCAACCCGCGACTGGAAGAAGGGGAGGATTATGACAGGACGAACGGCACCTGTGAGCCCATCGAGAGCCCCGTGGTGGACGAGAGACCGCGGGGCAGAGAGATCTTCCTGAAGCCTCCACAGAGCCCGAACCTGCGGCGGAGGTGCAAGTCACTGCCCACACCAACAGACAGAGCAAAGTTAGAGATCTCTCGCAGCAGGAGTCCAACCAGTCAGAAAAAGGTCCGGTTCGCCGACTCTCTGGGCCTGGAGCTCATCTCAGTGAAGCACTTCGATGATACAGATGAGCCAGAGGTGCCAGAGCGCATTCTGGCAAAACTCCCCAAAGGACCGCTCCACCTTAACCATTTGGACACAAAGTTCCCTCGAGCCCCTGCGCAGTCTGTCTTCATGGAGCTACAGTTCACCAACCCAGGCACACTCCCCGGCTTCGAGCAGAAAGTGAGGGAAGTGAAAGTCATGCTGGAGACCGTGGAGGCAGATGAGTTCAGCCTCTCCGGCTTTGTGCGCGTCTTGAATCTGGCTTTCGAGAAGAGCGTCTCTTTGCGCTACTCTCTTAACAACTGGATAACGTTTATGGACAGTTTGGCGTCATATGTCCCCAGTTCCAGCAACGGCGTCACCGATAAGTTCCGTTTTAAGATCGTCATGCCCACCTACCTCGACAACGGAGGCACGTTGCAATTTGCGATTAAATACTGTGTCGGCGGGCAGGAGTACTGGGACAATAATAACGGGAACAACTACAAAGTGAGACGCCACCGGTTCAAGATGTCCCCACCACGGGAGTGGGAGAACGGATGGATTCACTTCATCTGAGCTTTGTCTCCTGCAGCAGTAGCACACTGTGTGCGTAAAATGCGCGTAACTGATTCCCGGGTACCTTAATTCTGACTGTAGTCTGTTAATGATGATTTTTGTTCTGCCATTGTCAGCTACACACCTGCTGAAAAAAATCCCCACAATAATTCAAATATTTGGTAACAGATTGAGTGTTGAAGACTGCTGTATAGGTGCCCGGTGTGGGATGCTGTTAGATAATTTGCCTTGATGTCAGGGCTCTCTCTGTACAGCTTGGTGCCCTTTGGGAGGGCATGTACACGTTATGTAATGTAGAAACACGTGCCACGGAAAACGTGCCGGGCAATGCCGACTTCAGGCATCACCGTTCCTTTCAGGAGATGCTTTGAATTGATGTAGTGGCATGGAGATGTTTAAATTATTACTTTGTTTTGCACGTTCGTTTGCAAAAAAACATTGGCTGAATGGGAAACAGTGAGCATCTTGGCTGATGTGGATGCCAAGCGAACCTATAGCCCAGTAGCATACTCCCTCTGATAGGGAGGTGGGAGGGGAACACAAAGTCCTACACGTGTTACTGAGATGACAGACAGAAATATGCAGGTTGTTTCATTCAAAAAATTCTGTGTATAATTTCCCACTGTCATGCCATTGATAAATGCCTTATTTAAAACCATGATGTGGGAAATTCTGCTGTGAATGCTGTACAGTATTTCTTCATTAGGCTTGAATAGACTAAATGCATTATCATCATTGCACTCACATTTTAATATAAGGCCTGCAGGCGCTGAGAATTAGTTAGTGTCCACATCCCTGTGGGCTTCCAATCTAGGGACACCATAGCTAGTCATAAATCTGCCTTTTATATAAGGCCTGACTGATACTGATATAATGATATATCGTCCAATATCCTTTACACAGAATATAATATACAGAATATAGAATATAGACATGAACACACATTGTTTTTGCAATGATCTCTCAAAAGTGATTAACTTGTGACAAAGATATGTAACAGAGGCAGGATATTTTACAGTTTTACATTATTAATATTTATTCCTCCAAATTATTTCAGGGCATTGAAACAGTCAACTTTCACTGGTATTTTTAATAATTATAAACAACTATGAATACAAAACACACAAATAGAGCAAACTATATGTATTTATTAAACCACAATTAAGAAAAATGATGAAATATACACAGAATGCTGCCTGTAAAACTAACAAAAAGAATCTGCATCATGTTCTGTTAAAAAGAAGTTTTCATATATGGACAGGATATATGCTGATGCTGATGTTGACCACTACAGCTATGATAGGCCAGTATCGAGTAGATAATATCAGTCGACCAATATATCGATCAGGCTCTACTGTTCAACATTAATTGTATATTTTTTCTGCATTAAGGTAAAAATGATTCAGCATTTTGCCAAATTCACAAATCAAGGATGCCTAACCAAGATCCAAAGTTGAAAAAGTTTTCTCCAGAAAACAAATGTCCCCAGATTGTGTTGTATAACTGCATCATGCATATTCCATCCAATTATAAAGGCCATATTTGTGAAGAATGGGCTTTAGCGCTCTCCTACTGCAGTATGACAGGAATTTTCTGAATGAACCTCTTGAACGTGGTTTTTGTCCCCTCCCCCCAAAGGAACACAATTCTTGTAGCTGTTTTCAAGGTCAAATTTACCTCAGATTACTTGTGGACTCCTTACTTCTTCAGGTTGAACATTATAAGACAGATGTTATTTTCACAGTAATTTTTTTCTAACAGATACATAAAAATAGAAGAGTGTTATTGTACATTTACAGGTTCCAAACACAATGTTAATTTATTTCTAATGTAACCCTGTTTTTCATGCAACAGACGAAGTAGCTCTTACCCGGACAACTGTGCTTAACCAGCTTCTCTCACCACTGTGCAAGAATAGTGCCGCTCCTCCTCACACCTCACATGACCAAAGTGGTTTGAACCACCCGACTAGCTGACATTTTCAAACTGTAGTCAGATTACTTCATTTCTGTACCACAAGCCTTTTTGATGTTATACAACCAGCCTGCCTTCTCCAGACAACAGCTAATAATACATCTGTAAGTTTTTCTTATCAATTCACTGGTGGGTAGTCTTCCAAACCTGCTCCACATCATCTGTGATCATGTAGTCAGTCTTTATGGCAAACAGGCTTGCATGTTGTAGGCCAATGAATTTACTGCAATGCAAATATCCATCATGCTTATTTTCAGTTGTATATTATCGATGTTTGTAGAAAGTTGAGACTCCAGTTGAGTGAGTAGAGAAACAACGGATAGACTGCTTTTAATTCCAGTGCTCCGACTGTAATCTGAACATCACTCTGTCCTTTGTTTACATCATCATGGCCTCAGAGGGAAGCTCTCCATTTAATGAGGCCATCAGGTTGTGATGTGGATAAAGACTATTCCTGTAACCACTTAGGTTTTGGAGCAGCTCCACTGTGAATCCATCAGTACTGTTTGTCTCTAAATCTGACATAGTTTTTGTTGGAACTTAAATGCTACAGTGGACGTTGTTAGATTAGAAGTTTTGCTGAAGTGGGAGAAAGCTCAGTTCTGAGCTGATATTTGCTTTCATCATTTTGTCATGTACAGAGATGCATTTCTCTCACCTGTTTATTTAAATACGCTGTGGATATAAAAAGACCTGGCTGTGGCAGAGCTTACTGTGTTATATTGTAAAATCAGTGGCATATTGTCCGCTTTGGTCTTTGTAAATCCATGCCACTGCAATACCAGAAAGCATTAATTATCCAGGCTGAGGCAACTAATGTGGGTACAGAGAGATGCATCAATAGCAATCAGTCATTTTCACACACATTGTGTTTTTTAAGTTTTAACATTTCACAGGATTTGCTCTGTTTAGTTAACATTGTACAGTTTGGGGTTGGCTATCTGAATATGATGCTTCTCCATGTTCCATCACATGTCAATCTTTGGTTTAAGTTTCCAACTAGTGTTCACTTTTAGCCTAGTACCTCCCACGCTGCTGTTGTTATTGGTGCATCCCTACCATAGAGAAAATGAAGGGCTTCTGGTCTGTTTTTCACCTCAATGTATACATAACATTTTGCATCAGAACTCACTGATATACTGTATAGACGTGTATGTAAATGTGTTAATGTTTCATATTGAATGTCTTCCTATTAATGTTCTATGTTGTGTGTATTTTGAAGCATTTTAAAAGCAGAATTGAGAGAAGTTTGAGAGAAGCGGATGGTAAAAGTGTGGTACCTGATGATCCTGTGAAGTTGGAAGCTAAAATGAGCCCCAAAAAATTCCTAAAGCACACTTATTATTCAATTTAATAATCAAACTTCTCTTCAAAGATTTTTCCCGAAAATATGAAATATGTACCAACATGTAAGCAGTGTTTCTGAATGAAATGGATATTTTGGAACCTCCCTGTGCACAACTATAGGTGTACACTGCCTTACTGAAATATGAGTTTACTTAAAGAAATGAGGCAGGAACAATGCAAGTGCTTGTTTGTAAAGAAATAGTGTGATTAGATGGATTCAAACATGGACTCTAGACAACGATAAAGGCACATACTGTATCTGGGCAGGATGCACTTTGGTGTTTGATAACTTTTGTCATGAACGACTTATGATTGTAGGAGACTCAGTCAAAGTTGGCCTAATGCACTTTGAGTGAGAACAAGGAAAGAGGCAGGGTTGCACGTCACTGTGTATATGAAAGCTTCTCCTGTGAATAGCTACTAACCAAGATATTTTCCACTCTTTTACTTCTCTTTTCTCTTCTCACTGTGGAAAGCCTAATTCACTTCTGTCTTATTTATAACCATCGTATGGCACTGAATTTCTTTCATTGAGTTTTTTTTTTTGTTTGTTTTGTAAATCCTATGCAACCCTTTTTGTGTTGTAACACCTGCAGTCATCTGACTGTGTTAATCTGTACTGTGATTTTCTCTTTTTGCAGTGAATGTTAACCATGTTTGCATGTTCAGCAGTAACACACCTTTATTTTTATTTTTGTTTTGTTTATAATGTAACCTCTGTTTTGTTAAAACAATGGTTAATAAAGGCATTTGTGGTGGAAACCATATACTGTATCAGTGCTTTAAAATCAGAATCACCCAATATAATGTTTATATCATAACCTTTATTTAATTTCACCATGCTTATTATGTGAACATTGAATTCAGTTGCATAATAGTGTAATCAGAAAAATCATATATGTTAGAGTCTCAGAAACTCCACAGTTTCTGTTATTAAAATTAAAATATAAATGTGATATATGTGCAGTGTGTGACTGCAGAGCTGTTTGTGTGTGTGTGTGTGTGTGTGTGTGTGTGTGTGTGTGTGTCAGACTATTATGTCAGCTGAGCATCTTATAAAGGGCTGCAGCTGGTGGCCATTCATAAAGCAGCACACTGCAGTGGGCTGTAGCCATCGCCATTGTAGACATGGCTGCAGACATGTCCTTGAATCGATTACAGCCTGACACCACGCCCCCTTCTGTTTATAAAAGGAAGGGGTGGGAGCTTAGAGCAGGAAGAAGTGCAGGAGAACTGAGCAAAGGAGCTTTACATGACTTCATGTATGAAAATATATTCAGGTAGTACTTCATGGACTTCCATGAATGTGCAAGAATTAACAGCATCTCATGCATTACTTAATGCAAGAACAATCTGTTATTAATGCAACAGTTAAGGTATTTCAATAATCATTATTTCTGAGTCATTAATGATGTTCATGTCTTCAAGTCTGCAGTTAAATGGACAGGCCAAAAAAACGATCAGCCACAGTGTATTGGTATTTCTTATATTAAGTCATGTATTTGGAAAAAAAACAAACAAATGCAAATTAGACCAGAATTTCAATTATTTAGTTAGGAAAATAAACTCTGATTGTATCAGGTATGACTAAGCAACAAACGGTTAATAATACATATCATTTCATACATGCCACCAATAATCATATATTATTTATCAGTGTTAAAGATGGACAGGTTGCCACTTTATTTGAAGAGACACTTATAGAGTAATGAAAAAGTAATGCTTAGTTAAACGTGATTACAACATTTGGAACAGAAAGAAGTTAGCTGCTATGACTAATCAGTTTTTTTTACCCTGTCCTTTAACCTGAAGACATGAACATAATTTAGAAATCATGATGACTGAAATACCTTAGTTGTTGTATTAATCAATGTATTGTTCTTGAATTAAGTAATGCATGAAATACTGTTAGTTCGTGGACATTCGTTACAAGCAAATGTTTCTCCTCATCCTACCAACATATTTAATATACAATGACTGACTGGGGTCCCTGGGGACCCCAAGAATATACTACTGTAGGAAACAACCAGCAAACATTTTGCTTATTTTCTTCTCAAAAGATATTAGTTATGTAATTAATACCATCTGAGAAAAACAAAGAACAAATAAAGAACACTATAGGGTCACAATCTGTGTTTGTCTCATTCAAAATGACTGATGTCATGCCTCTACACCCCCTGATAGTGTGTGATACTATAAATTGGGACCCATGGCAAACATGAACTCAATCAATAAATTTAAAAAATAAGTTCCATCTATTAAAACTGCATTGGCGAAATTGGGTGCTTTTGACTGAGACCCCCATAATTAAACAGAAACAAAAAGCAATGCAACGAAGTGAACAAATTGACTGACAAAGTCATGATAAATTGAAATTATAGAATAAAGCATTAGTTACAGATATTACATACAGTAATCAGGTATTACAAAAAAAAAATACCTCTGGGGTCTGTGGGCACCTCAGTTAGGATTAGGGTTAAAATTTTATCAACCACATTAGATCTGATCAGTATAAAACATCACCACAAAATCACACTGTCATACATACTCATTCATACAGTATATCCTCATACCAAATATTCAAAGCTCATCAGTAATATGCTTCTATTTCAGTCAGACAATTTGTGTACTGTCAGGATGCCCTCAACACTACCATGAGTAAGCAAAATTTAACTCATGCAACAACTGTGCTGTTTATGTTGAAAAGTATTTAGGTTAACAATTACTAAAATGCAATGAATATACAAACACTTTAGGTCTAACAATCAGGCCAGTGTTTTCTCTAAGTGCCATAAGTAATTGTTACAGAAGAAATAATAAGCCTGCTGACATGCAGTTAAATAAAGCCACAGTCTCTAGAGTCCAATAACAAAGCCTCCAACTCATTGGCTGATGGCTGATAATGGCACTGTAATATAATATGTTATATAATACATTCTTCACTGATGTAAATTAAAGTCTGACGCTGGAGGTTTTTACTGGAAAGATGGCGGAATGAACTAAATGTGCTGTATTTAAAGCTTCATCTGTGCATGTGTTGCAGGTATATGTTGTACATGTTGTCTCTGTGTTAGGGGGCTTCTGTGTCAGATTAGGAACACGATCCTGTTTAATCTCTATGTAAACCTAAGGCAGTGATGACTGACTGTGTTGGCCCACAGTCAGAGGAAACTGATTTCAACTTTGCTTACTTTTGGTCATGTTGAAGGCATCCTGACAGTCTGTCGCTGCTCTGCATGCAGCATTTCAGCAACCAGTCAGTGTGAATCCATATGGCTAGTCAATAAAAACCCGCTGTGAGATTCCAATTTAATTCTATGATTAGAGCTACTCAGCAGCTCGCTTGAAGAGGAAAATCACTTAATTCCCCCAAATTAAGATCAAGCAAGATTAAAAACATTGTAAGTGGTGAAGCAGGAAATTAAGACATGCACAGTTTGATTTGACTGCAGGATGGCACATTTGTCTTGTCTAGATTTTTTTTAGACTACTTGTAAGTACTGTTAAAAGAAGCTATTTGTATCAACTCAGAAAGTCTAAAAATTTCAAGTTGACTTTGAAAAGGCAATTCATTCATTCATCTTCTGTAACTGCTTATCCGTGAGGTCGCGGGGGGCTGGAGCCCATCCCAGCTGACATTGGGCGAGAGGCGGGGTACACCCTGGACAAGTCGCCAGTTCATCACAGGGCTTACACACAGAGACAGACAACCACTCACTCTCACGACCACGGGCAATTTAGAGTCACCAGTTAACCTGTTATGCTGCACACAGCTCACAACTCCACAGAAAGGCCCTGCCAGTGAGATAAAGTCAAATAAATAAACTCGAAATTAATTCACTTGTACTTGAGAGAACATGTACAGTGAGTAAAAAGGGTTTAAGAGTTTTAATTCTAATGCGTCGCCACATTTTTGGCATGACTGTGTATTCAGTCACACTATATATCAGCATACTGCATGCTTGTCTGTGTAATTACCATGTGGTGCTAATTAGGGAACATTGTCATGCTGTCTAACAACAGCTGCTTATATAACTGCTGTGTTCATGTGATAATGACGTTGTGATTGTTCTCTCCCACAGACGTCTGGTGTTATGAGACTGCAACCACAGAGACATTTTCATCCCACCTGTGTAGCTTCTCCCACCTCATCCAAAGTGTCCTTCGGCTCTAATACTGTGAGTCAATGCACACAAATAGGTTTCATGATTTCATTTTAAATCATTCATGTGGGGCATTCAGGGAAATGCTGTGCCATGAGATTAATCCTGACTCAGCAGCAGCCAGGGCTGCTGTGTAGGTGCTGCCATAACCTCTACTCGGAGAGCACCGGACATGAATAATTAAGCCGGTAAATGATCCTTTACAACTTCGGAAAATTCATTCTGTTGCTTTGAAGTGTCCTTATTCTGTTGAACACAGCTGTTTCTTTTGAATTTTCTTCCTCTTTATAGTGACAAAATCATCCATCACCAGGGGCGGATTTAGTCATTATTGGGCCTGAGGCAAACACAGCTGTGGGACCCTCCACGTCTACTGTTCTCCCCCATCCATGAATGAAGTATTCTAATTTTAGAAAAAATATAATTAAATTGCAAATGAATTAGTAAAAAGTAAGAAAAAAACTTAAAACATAAGTTTTTGAGGCCTTTTTTAGGGCCCTTGGTAGCTTGGGGCTTAAGGCAATTGTCAACCTTTTGAGAAAAGGTAAGTTCCTCTCTGTCCGTCATTTTGCATTCCCGAAACATCTTTTTAAAACTGAGCTTTCTCCCATGTCTCTTTACACCTTCTCACATGTGCTTTTGTTGAGGAAAAAATCAAGTGTGGCAGGAGTCAGACTGAATCTTTGTCAAACAGCCTGTTTGCCTTGTTTTCTCATCCTCTTCCCCCCTTTCCCTACTCCCACTAACTCCAGCTTTCTTTCTCTTTTTTCTCTTTTTGTTATGTGTCGTATGTTTTGTTTTTAGATCTAATACAGGATTTTGTGCTGCAATGTTAATGCATTTTCTCATCTTTGTCTGAAATTGTGTAATATGTTTAGAAAAAACACTTGTGAACCCAAACATTCACATGTGAAAGGTCCAAAAAACATGCATGCGTATGTCAGTGTTTTTTTTGTCCAAAAACCACACATGCATGCACATTTCTAACATGTGAAGTACAGTTTCACTTGTACGTCACGTGTGTTTTTATAGTTTTATAACAGTTCTCAAAGACATAGACATGATGAAATATTGATGGAGGTGGAAGCCCGAGATGTAGCAAGAAGTGCAGCAGACTGAAAAAAGTGAATCTTTAGCTTTTGTCCCATTCATGTAAACCCCTATTAGCAGGTCAGCCATACATGTCTAAACAGACGCAGCTCCACATCACTGCTTTATCTTAAGTTAGACACATTAATTAACATATGTCTACACAAACATAAGGAGTCCAGAAAAATCATACTACACTGGCTTCATCTGTATCTGTGGGAAGCTTTCCTGACTTTTCTGTATAGAGCTTTCAGTGGAAGTTTCCACTATCTTGAAAATGCTATTTATGAGAAAGATAGATGACTTGCTTCCCCAAATACCATATTTAGACATTGTCAAGGAACTAAGTTAGAGAGGTTTCGTAGGAAATACTTTCTCAACAAAACAGTGGCAATGTGCCATAACCGCATACCACACTGTGGGCAGATAAGCTTATATGTGAGTTCTAACAAAGACTTCCAGGGAAAACTAGAATTGACTCATTTGTAGAAGTTGCTGTTGCTGTATTTTAACAGCAACAGTGAGCTTAAACTGTGGTGAACTGGTGTGACTTATATGGGCATTTTCACAATATTTTAACAGTGCTTGCAAATTCAAATGAATATTGTAATGCTTCTACATCAATATTTATATATTATATCAATATGACTGTGTGACAGGAGTGTTAGTAGTGATGAATCTACAGAGAATAATCACCCAAATTTTCTGCTCTCCTCAACTTAACAAACCTTTATGACAGGTTCCAGCCCACTGTCAGGTCTGTAATTCACTATTTTGATTCACTCTCACTGCTCTCATAGCATAATTTTTGGCTGAAGCAGGCAGATATTTTCAACAAAATAGCTCCAAGAACTCACTGCACACTACGTGCTCAGCACCAAACACTAGACAGACACACTTAATGACTAGTAGGTGAACAAAGTGGAGCATTTAGCAACTAAATAGCCATATATTTCCCTCAGGAGTTGGTGGAGAGCAAAAACAGAGCTAAAAGAGGGTGTATATTGGACTTATTTTTGCCAGATGGCCAGAAACATGGCTCCAAATCAATGATAATTTGATAGTCATGGCTGGATGTATAAATAAACAACTGTTTGCACACACACACACACACACACACACACACACACACACACACACACACACACACACGATCACACACACACACAATCCTCCAAAAAAAA
>JAJHUR010000051.1:0-13283 GCA_027495735.1 Lutjanus campechanus
TAACTGATTAAGAACAAATTCTTAATGGAGTACTCAGATTTGACTATTTTCGCCATTTTAAGAGAGGCAGATAATAAGATGCATTGTTTTATTAAATATAATGGAAAAGAAGGTAGCTTGGAGGGGCAGCATAACTATTTGGAAATAACAGAAATTCCTTGATCTTACTTCTGAAGAATGACATATATAGTAGATTTAGACTCATACTCAGCATAACACAGACAAGATACATTTCTGGCAAACATTTTGTTTTCCTTTCTGTATTGATTTCATCCTGTACTTCTATGAACTCTTAAGCAACAAAATTTCTTTTATCCTTAATCTATTGCTCTTCAGATCTGTCAGAGCCAGTTGACGTGTACAGTGATTGGATAGATGCCTGTGAAGCAGCCAATCAGTAGCCATCATGGAGCAGGATGTCTTTCAGGAAGAGGATGAGGCTGGGCCCATTACGAATCAAGCTGGTTAGAGGACATGTATGAAACTTTTATGATATACAGGTTTCCAATGGGTCACTTGAGATTTACAGCAGTTTCACTTACGAAGTCCTCAGTACAAAGCAGCTCTGGTGCATTCATGTTGTCCTCTGATGTTAAAGTTTCTGTTTAAGCCACAACTCTATTTTAAACTGAGATTTATTACATCATTTGTTATATTCAGAGTAATTTGATTTATCTTCACAAGTTGAGCAGGGCTTTCTGTTTTGTTTTTTGTTTTGTTTCCTTTTTTTTGAAAATCTATGATTCTCAGAGATCCTTTAGATGCAGTTTTGACAATCCTTGTGAAACATTATGAGCAAATGTGTCCTGCTTTTTATTTTATGTTTAACTGCTAGGTTGATATTGTTAGCTGTATGGATCGAGTTTGATACAAGAGGCCTGGCATGTAAGAAAAGAGGCTCCCATCTTGGCATTTTTAATGTGAAATAAATGGAAAGTAAAATATTTTTGGTTTGCATGATGAGAAAGAGACGTGTGAATATGTGATCTTGACAGAAACGGGCTAGTTTTCCACACATTGTATCTCTATCACACTGTGACACTAGCAGCCGGACCTAAATTTCCAGCTAGACTGCACAGTTCAGGTATGATGTTCCGTGCTGTGATCACAGTACAAATACTAATTAGCCACAGCTCTCCTCATCCTCATAAAGACAACTGTGTCACATTAGGTCATTCCACTGGAGAGAGGAATGAAAAAGGTTGAAGCTTAGCTGCTACATTGAAAAGTTCTTAAATCTTTTCTCCTTTTTTTCAGTTAATTTTATGTTTTTAGCTTGTGTTCAATATTCATACAAATTGTATAATATCTTGAAATCAGGCTCTAATAATAATGGGTGTTTATTTTCCTATGCAAAAGCCATCAGTGTTGAATAGCAAAAAAGCAAGGTGTGTTTTTTTTTAAAAACATGAATATTATGAAGTGTGATGTTGAAAATAAAGGAGCAATAAGACTTGATAACAGTAAGTGTTGCTTTGTGTCCTTTTTATTGGATAATAAAGTAAATGTACAATGTAAACGTGTAAACAAGGAATTCCAGTTGAAACAGAACCTCTTTGGATTTTTTTTTTGTCTTTTAGTGATAAAGATGTGGTTGTCTGGCCTTGATTTGGTTCAAGTGAATGTAATAGTCTTATCTGTATTTTTCATGAGGGGGATAGGAAACCAAAAAGATTAAATCTGACATGACAAACATCCTGTACAGCAGAGAGCACCACCAGCTGGTGACAAATGGAGGGACAACCTCAGAATTACACTTGAGCTTTAGATGAACAGTTTGGTCTGGACAATAAAAGAGCAGTGGCGTGTATCAGAAATAAACACTTCATCAATAGCAATAAGAAAATATTTCAATAAAATGTTCAATAGTTTAACTTAAACCTATTAAATGCAAACCATCATGAAAGCACAAAATACTGTAAATACACCCTGGCTTATAAACAGCCTATCATATCCTTTGATAAACAAACCATGCTATGAGAAACAAATCTTTATCAAAAAAGAAGGCCTACTCACCAGTAAAGTCTGTTAAGTATTACCTTTGTGCCTTGATAAACTGAGTGATTAAATTCAAAGTAAGGCAGTTAAATTTGCCCATATTGCCCAGTTAAAATATTAGCCAAACCCATGAACAGTCAAAGAAACTGAGATTTAATAAAGAAAATGGATTTAAAAATCTGATAATCAGTACTGGGACAATAAGCTTAAAATACTGTGACTTGTGTTGAGTATAAGATACTATAGATTTAATAATAAAGGTTGAATGAGGTCAAAGAACAGACAACTTCCAAATGAGGATTTTTTTTTATTAAGTTTGTTCTGATTCACTGTTCCAGATTGGATTCATTATTATATAATAATAACTTTATTTGGAAAGCACTTATCTAAACAAGGTTACAAAGTTCTTCACAAAATCTATTAAAATATACCAACGAAAAATAAATACATAGAAATAGAGGATAAAAAGTAATGGTAACAACACAATAAAACAGCTCAACACAAACATTACAAATCAGGCCCACATGGAATCTGCAGATGTTTTTTTTAAAAGCAGGGCTGAAACAAATATTTAGTAGATTTTTTTAGGACCTTTAGATTGGATTTTTTTCTACCACCAACAGTTCACGACAAAATGTGAACATTTGTTGGACAATTGAACCAGAATGCAGGACACTAAAATGCAGGGTTCAATGTGGAGCTGAGAGCAAAAATTAATTTGCGGAACCACTGGTCATTAATCTTTGATCTCCTTATGATAAGTACTTCAACACATAAACAAACAAATACATTCATAAATAACTGATAATGTGCTTGATAACATTCTGACTTTTACAAGCAGCATCTCTATTTATTTTATATCTGTGGAAATTCTATGGCACCGATTCCATGTGGGCCCGCAAATCATTCACCAGAAAGGTTTTTACTATAAACGTGTTTTAACCAATGATGTAAAATCTGGTAATGAGCTGGCAACCTGAATCTCCTTGGACAGATGATTTTATGGTCTATGGGCCCTGATGGCAAAAGCTTGGTCATGCTTAGTCACCAGCCTTGACCAAGAAACAACCAATGAGGGAATGCTGGAGGACTTCAGGTTTAGATGTGAAGCATAGTGTGTCAAAAGCTCTGTAATATATACACAGGTCATAGTAGGATTGGACTAAAAATTCAGTCATAGTATAATTTGAAGCTCAAATGGTAAGCTATCATGATATATTTGTTTTTCTTAAAATTTCAATAAAAAATGCTTCTGAAGGGGTAAAACACTGGTATGGAGACTGCGTGGTAATGATTACATATTTCACATAGTACAGAGGTATTTTAAGAACATTTAATGTGCAAAACTGGAATAAAAAACAAAAAACAAAACCTTTTGTCAAGTTTATGAAGTATTAACACCCACTGTAACCAGTTTCGTCCAACATAATTTGTGGATTATTATTTTCTGCTCATTGACACCTTTTCTGGTCAAGAAAAGTAAGGGGTCTACCTGTCAGCCTGGTATAACCATATAGTCAAAACTCCTCCTTTATACTTGTGTCATTTCTACACTGTTCATACTCTCCATCCCTAGTGCCAGAACATGATGGATCTTAAAAGTTATCAAAAGACTCTTACAATAAATTCTGAAGTGAACTGGCAACCAATGAAGGGAGGCAAGAAGACCAAACACAGGTGTGAAAAACATGATTTTTGAGTGAAAGAAAATCTAGTACAATGGGACCCCCTCAGTTAATGAATGGATGGAGAAGCCCCAAAAACACATTTTAATAATTACAGAACTCAAAGGTGTCAAAGACATTGGCAGTTTCACAGTAGAATGTCTGAGTAAAGTAAAAGCTTCTGATCTACTCTCCTGTGGCATCTGTGACCGTGACACATTTTTAGGAGTTCAGTATCCATTCATCCCCACAGAGCGGAGGATGTAGCAGATCACAAATGAAAGAAGACACAGTGTAGCAAGGCTGTGCACCAGGCAGCACTGAGTGATAATAGATGAGATGTGGAGTGCCTGCCTGGGCTCTCCACCCAGGAAGAGTGTATCCGTGCATGCGCGCGCTGCTCTGTGTATTGTGTTTGATGATGGACCCCAGCTGGAGAGGTATTGCCGACGCCTTATGAAACATGCTGGAGGATGATTACAATGGAGAATGATTATCACTTAGTCTCTCATCTGTCTCTGCACGTCCCCTCCCACTCCCTCCCCCTCTCTTCTATTTCTCGCTGCTTCTTTCTCCTCTCCCATTCAGCACGCGAGGTCAAGTGTCACTCCGTCTCCGTTGTCAAGGCTGCCAATCACCCACACAGTGAGTGCGAGGCAACTGTTGCCAAGGAAACAGAGCGATTCGGTTGCTAGGCACCTGGAGCTGTGCTCACAATAGTCATTTTGTTGCTTAGAAGCACACACACACACACACATGCATACACAAATACACACAAAACCACAGAAACGGCTTCGCCCGATCAACAAGTTTACACAACGTCAGTGTGAAAATTCGTATAAATTATAATTACACACCGTGCTAATAAATAAGAGATTTGCTTACACAGTAGTAAGAAATCATGGAAGAGTAAATGATAAGAGTGTAATTTATCATGGGCACATTCGCAACAGATGCTAATATAGTGCTGAATTTGCAATGCAATTTCTAATTTATAATACTTAGCAATAATGCTAATGTACCAAAAATGTAATTCAGGATGTTTTATTCCAACACCTTTGCTACCTGATTAATCAGCAAGCCCTGACGTCCGAGAATTCTTCAGACCCACACCTCAACTTGATCAATAAAAGACATAAACATCCATCATTCTGACTAAAAATAGTTACCCATAAAATCAATCAATCCCTTATTTCCCCACTGGCACATGGACTCACTGAACCTGGCTGCAATGTGGGTGCTTTCATATATACGGGGATCTATCTGTAGGCTTGTTTTCATAAGATCCATCAATCCCCTATTTCCCTACTGGCATGTAGCTCATGTGAACCCTCATGCAGTTCATATAGGTGTCTCTGTGCGTGTGTGGGTCTCATCATGACAGCCAGTCAGCTGAGCCAAATGTTGAAATGTCAGCAGCGGGTGCAAGCCTTGACATGTCCTCATGTGTTACTGTCTCCTGTTGCTGCTACAGGCATCAAACTCTCACACATTTTTAGCATGAGCCGGGGAGTCAAAAATAGGAGTGCAGGAGTAGCTGGTCCTGCAGTGGGATGATGGTTATGCACAGTTATAATGTAGTAGGGCTGCACAGTATGGTTACAAAAAATAAAAAATAAAAAAGATATATATATATTGTGATCATTTTGACAGATATTGCAACTGCGATAATGATCTTTTTTTCTATCACAAGTTTTATTTTCACTGATGATGTGACATTTGTTGGTGTCTTAGGCAAACAAACATGTTTTCTTATGAGGGGTCTCACATTTTCAATATTAAATTGAAAATCGATTAAAACAAGCTTTCAATTTCAATAATCAAACTCAAAGGCAGAATCGTCAGTTCTCACAGTATTTTTTTTCTTTCCATCCCCGCCTATTTGTGGTGTCCAGCACATGGCAGGATGGGTATGGTTCAAAAATTTTCAATACCAATACTACCAATACTGATAGCTTGGTTTGATGGCAGTTCCTGAATGATATTTCTTTCAATGGCAAATTCATCTTAACAAAAAGGAAATTATATGACACATCACAGTACAATTACACACTTTAAAGGAAGAAGCTGTTCAAAGAGCAGCTAGAGAAACTGTTTTCACCGTGGGCACTTTACACAACCTGGATAACTGGACTAAAATGAAGAAACTGATGGAATATCTGTACAGTGTTGGACTATATAACTACTGAACCAATTTGGTCGGTGCCATAATAGTATCAATGTTCAGTACCCAGCCCTCGACAAGTGTCTGAAGAACAAAAACAATATTACAAGGATGACACAGCATAGCTTACTGGCCTTGATACCATATTCTTTTTAAAGAAGAATTTGAAAATGACAGTTGTCAGGGCATAAAACCAATGATCTGTTGAAAAGTCAAATCAAAATGCCGATTTGGAGTATTGTGACACCCCTATTTCTTACATTTGGAGAAGATTTGTAGTCCAAGGTAGGGCACTGTGGTAGTTCATTATAATGTTGTTTTATCACACATCTTGCCTTTATCAAAACTTTCAGCTTCTGTTTTAGATATTGCAATTGACCATATTGCGATTTTTTGATAAAATAATGCTTGGTTGTGCAGCACTGAGAGTTTTGGCACAGATTTCTGCAAACTTCGAATTTCTGTTCAATGTCGGAGAAACATTTGGCGCAGAGTGTGAAGGGCTGTGAAAGACACTCATCAACTGATAAGATTATGGGCTCACTTGTGTGCACGACTGACTGACAAGGGTATGTAATCAAGAAGGTCTGGAATTAACGTCTGAGTCTGAAGACTTTTGTGTTAAGCTCCCTGAACTAATGCCCGGGAGGTTTAGCTTAGTGGCACGCTGCAAGCCTTCCCCAGCAGGCAGCGCCTCCGCAGGAGAGGCTGAACCTGGCCAGCGAAACAAACTCATTTCCTCCACAGGTGTAAAGAGTGACATGGTTGATAAACCTGCGATGATAAAACCTTTTCAGCTGCCCTGATTGCGTTCTATTTAAAAACCTCTTTCTGATTGAACAAAATAAGCCCCTTTGCCCCATAAAAAGTCACCTCTGGGTGCTTAATTAAAAAGCACCCCACCTCAGCTCGGCTATACCTTGATATGTGTCTGCCATTGTGCTCTACTGAATAGATTTCTGCTTTTGGTCCCATGTAGATGATAAAGCTTCCACTCGACTACGCGTATTCTCAAGCAATAACATCCACATCTGTATTATCAACCCAAGAATACCCGTGGTCGAGACGGGAGCAAAGAGGCCCACCTCCTCCTCCTTCTACCCTCCATTCCTTTCTGTCTCCTCTCCTCTCAGCTCTGGAGCTCTTTTCTGCGTGTATCCCTTCAGCTCCTGAGTAAGATTGCAGCGTGGAAGGAGGAGAGGTCTGTTCTTTAAGGACACCACCTAGGATAAGAGAGACAAAAGAGATCATATTTATCCTTGAATAACAATGCAGCAGGAGGTTATAATACACATTTCACGCACGCTTCAAGTCACATCTTGAGCTTATTGTTAGACTAATAAGCCGATTGTAAGCTTTACGCACTAGCCACACACACATTTACACACACAGGCAGCCTGCTATGCATCTTTACCTGAGCTGCACCGAGTAAACAGATTGCACTGCCAACAGCCAGTCCCTTTGCTCTCCCTGGTATCAAGCAACCGTTTAGCCAAGCGCTGAGGGAGAGGGGCCGGCTCACCAATTATCAAATAGGTGTCAGTGTGTGTTACACCGCGCTGAGGGGAGAGACTGATTACCAAACAGATGTTCAGTCCTCACCTCCATCCCCTCCTCTTCACCTCCATTCACTTCTATTCCTTTTTTTTAATCCCCCCATCTATCTCTGTCTACTCATCTTTGTCTCCTCTCCTCACTGGTATGTCCCCCCCATCTCCTCCCACTCTCACACTCTTTCTTCCTCAGTCCGTCCCATGGAGAATAAGCCAGACTCTTCCCTATCCACACTTGCCAATTAGAGACTCAGTAGTTGTCAATCAACAGCTGAGGAGGAGAGAACAAGAGAGGAGGAGAGTCATTGGGAAAAGGGGAGCTGGGAGTTGGGGGCGGGGGGAGGTGGAGGTGGGGGAGGTGGTTGCATCAGCACCACAGACAGCTCCCCCTGGAAAACTCCGGCTAGTTCACACACAAACATGACTTGACTGTCTCCCTCTTCCTCTTTTCTCACTTCTTCAGGCTTTTAACCTTTCCTATCTAATCACTGTGATCCCTCGTGCCTTGCATTTACCCTTTTATACCCCTCTGTTCCTCTACTTACCCATCCTCACATCAGCTTGTTTATCCATCCACACTCCTAGGAATAAAGGTGCTAACTAAAACCATGATGCATTCTTTGGCTTCTCCACACAGGAGAATCTTTTTTGCTTCTTGGTAGAATCTTTTATATGTGTTCCTTATACCTAGAACCATCTGTGAAAGGTTTCACCCAGGTTCTACAGAGAACCTTTTTATGGTTAATTTGGTCCACCCAGAACCCTGTCTGGGGGTTCTATCCAGGACATTTCAACTTTGTAAGGCTGGGGTGAGTTATTGGTAGCACCCTTCATCTAGAACCCATCCACAGGGTTCTTCTGATAAGACTTTTATATCTCAAGGGCTACATCTAGAACCCACCAACAGGGATCTGCTGAGAACACTTTTATTTCCCATGGGTTTCATCTAGAATTCATCCAGGGGTTTCTACGAAAAACCCTTTTTTATTCCATGGGTTTTTTAATCTAGAACCTACCCAGCATTTATATTACGGTGCAAAAAGCCCTTGATGAAGAAGTTATTCAAGGAATTCAATGATCCTTTCCTTCTGAAAAGGGTTTTTTGGATGAAAATGGTTCTTAACGGAACCCATAGTCTTACAAAGAACCCTTACAGAACTGTTTCTTCAAAAAAGGGTTCATCAGAAGCAACTGGCTCTTGATAGAACCTCAGCCCTTTTGGGGCCCTTATTTCTAAGAGTGCAGACACATGCACAAACCATACATCCTCCATCAAAGCTGAAAAAAAATCCCGACACTGGTGGAAAGTTCCCATTTGCCGCTGACAATCCTCTCACCTCACTCACACCTGTGATAGTCTACATCCTAACCCGCTGTCACTGCAATGCAAGTGCCAAAAAAACTAGCTCGTCGAGAAGATCCTGACACTCGTCTCCCTCATTACCTACACTCCTCTAGTCCTGTCTCTTCATCTCGCCTCTTCCTCCATCCCAACTGTCCATGTCTGGGCTGCTGATGATGTCAACTCAAGTGGACATGTCTTCTGTTCTCACCAAGAGCTGTGAAGAGATGTACGTAGGTGTCAGAGATCTGGTGTAAAAATACACCCCGCTGCTGCCCTCTCCACTACACAGGACCGGTCTGTGTCTGCTCTGTGTCACTGGAATGTCTCCGTCTAATTTGAAGACATGCTTCAGTGTAGTTTTGGTTGCGTGTGTGTGTGTATGTGTGTGTGCAGGGTTTAGCTATGAAAGAAGGACTCTCACATACAATGGGTGTGCCTGCAGAGACAGTTTTGTATGTATAGATCAGACCTTTCTTAACCTTTCTACCCACATATGTGCAGCTATAGCTTTATTCCCACTTCGAGTTGATTAATCAATTACTTCTAAACTATTAAATTAATCACAAACTATTTTGCTTATCACTAATGTGTGTTTTGAGTCATTTTTTAAGAAAAAAGCCCAGCTTCTCAAATGTGTGTCTTTTCAAGACATTTGAGGATGTAACCTTGGGCTTTAGGAAACAGTGATCAACATTTTATGAACGAAACAACTCATCAATTCATCAAGAAAACAATTGACAGATTAATTTATAATGAAAATAGTTGTTACTTGCAACCCCATTACTTATAACAGCTATATGCACTACAGCTGCAATGATTAGTCAATCAAAGAAAAATATAGTTGACTATTTGATCACTGATTTATCATTTCAGTCATCTTTCAAGATAAAATATCAAACATTTGCTGGTACCAGCTTCTTAAATGTGAGGATTTGCTGCTTTTCTTTGTCATTCATGATAGTAAATAAAGATTATTTGGGTTTTGGACTGTTGGTTGGACAAAAGAAGCAATTTAAAGACTTCACTTTGGGAAATTGTGATGAGCATTTTCACTTTTTTTTGGACATTTTATAGACTAAACAATGAATCGATCAATTGTGAAAATAAGATAAACTTAATTGATCCCACACCCAGGAAATGTACATGTTACAGCAGCTCATATAGTACAGGTAGATAGATAAATAAATCTGCAATCTGCAAATTCATTGACAATCAAAATAATTGTTAGTTGCAGCCCTAGTATGGACTGGATAAGAATTTTGTGGCATTGCTAAAGGACTTTATGGGTGCTCCTGCAGAGGCAGTTTTAAATATATGGACCTTAAATGTAAGGATTTACTGCTTTTCTTTGTCATTTATGACAGTAAATGAAAAGTCTTTGGGTTCTGGACTGTTGGTTGGTTGTTGGTTTAAAGACATTGTGGTGAGCATTTTTCACATTTTTAAAAATATTGTCAACTAAATGGTTAATTGATTAATCATGAAAACAAATGGGCAGATTCATTGACAATCAAAGTAATTATTTGTTGCAGTAGGTTCCTGCAGAAGCAGTTTTGAATATATGAAACAGGCCCTTTTTTTGTCACCTCAGTTTTACCATTCCACCCATACAACTATATCTTTAGTCCCAATAATAGCTGTATGGACTAGATGCAAGGATTAGTCGATTAATCAATTAGTCAGTGAAAAGAAAATTAGTTGTCAACAATTTTGATAATTGATCAACTGTTTCAGTCATTTCTCAAGCAAAAATGTCAAACATTTGCTGCTTTTCTTTGTCATTTATGATAATAAATGAAGAGTTTTGGACTGTTGGTTCGACAAAAGAGGCAATTTAAAGACATCAAGTCAGGCTCTGGGAAATTGTGATGAGCATTTTTCACATTTTTTTTGACATTTTGTAGAGTCAACGATAAATCGATTAATCTTGAAAACAATCTGCAGATTCATCGACAATAAAAACAGTAATAGTAACAGTAATAGTTTGTTGCAGTGGTAGCATGGACTGGATAAGAACTTTTAGTTGCCAGCTATTTTGAGAATCTGTCAATCGTTTCAATCATTTTTCAAGCAAAGATGTCAAGCATTTGCTGTTTCCACCTTATTAAATATCAGGATCTGCTGCTTTTCTTTGCCATTTATAATAGTAAATAAAGATTATTTGGGTTTTGGGCTGTTGTTTGGACAAAAGAAGCAATTGTGATGAACATTATTCACATTTTTTTGACATTTTATAGGCTAAAAGATTAATCGATAAAAAATCATCATCAGCTGCAGCCCTGGTATGGACTGGATGAAAAGTTTGTGTCATGGCGAAAGAAAGACATCTGGTTTGCATTTATAAGAAAATCCATTTCCTGAATTGACTTGATTGAAAGTGGACTGACTCCAGCTGGAGGGCCTAATGAAAGCCAATCGGTCTGTGTTTCATATTTATGTCTGACGCAACAGACGTATCAATCCTTTAATGTACCTGGTGTGGATTTTTTTTTAGTTTTTTTTTAGACAGGATGCAGAATCACAAGTGGCTGTGCCAGAGGCAAAAGAAGACAAGGCTGGAGATGGAGACAGACACTGAGCGGACGCCGGGCTGCTGCTGCTGCTGCTGCTGCTTGCACATTACTGCTTAATTGCTTGGAACTAAAGGCGCTGTTATGAGGATGTTTATGCTTATGCCTGCAACAGCAAATCTTTCCAGTCATTTTGGCTACACTGTGGAGCCTAATAGTCACTACCCAGACACAAATAAATAAATAAATGACCCAGGGATGGCTGGTGCAACAAATTCAGCCTGGAGTGCAGAATAAGAAACTACCCTCTAACTTTCAGTGACAAACTCAACAGAGACACTTTGGCTTTCTTAATCTTGCTGGGCCCTAAATGCACAGTATAGGCTCCAGTTGGCCTACTAGCCCAGATAAGCAGCAGACAAGCAACACAGCACTGTAAAATTGCAGATAGCCAGCAGCAGCACCTGTCTTCTACGTGACAGGCTTGAATATTAAGCTTTCTTTGTTTGTAAATACATCCGCTTCCACTCACAAGGAGAAGCCAGTTCAGAGTGAGCAAAGCGTGGATTGAATCTTTAACCCTTTGCAGGGAGTGTGGAAGAGATTTTTTTGAATCATCTTTTGTCTTTTTATCATCTAACAGGAGGAGGAAGACACACTGCTGGTGAAATATAAAGAAGCTGCGTGCAGGTGCATTTTACATCAAGTCATTTTGATGGGAACTTGGGAGTGATGCTGATGGGACCAACCTGTTTAGTTATCAAAGCATAAAGCGTGCCAGAGAGAGGAACTGATCGGGCGTTAATCCCGTGCCATGCAGTAAGTGCTACAATACAAACCGGCTTCAGGAGCGTAAATCTACAAGTCTTGTTTTCTGCACTTCAGGCATTATCAGCAAATATGTGTAAATATCAGGATAAAGTGATGGGACCCCGAGCAACGCCGCGCTGTCAACTACATCCAAATAAAAAACGATTTTCATGGTAAAATAACAGCGCAAAAATATTGAACTTACCGCTGCGTGCACCTTTCTGAAGCCGCTCCATATGCCATACATTGTATCCATGCTGAAGTGTGAGAATAGGCTGCTATACTGTGCAGGGAAACGCCCCCCCCTCCTCTTCCTCCTCCTCCTCCCTGCTATCCCTTTCTCTCTCCTCCTGTACGCTTCTCCTCCCGCTCCTGCTTGCGGGGGAATCACATAACCACTCCTTGTTTTTTCCATTCTCTCCGAGGGAGGGATGGAGGAGCGATGGAGCCTATGCAGCAGCAGCAGCATCCCATGCAACTCAGCTGCAACCTCTCACCTCTCCTCCTCCTCCTGCTCACTCTTCTTCTCTTGCCCATGCCTCCCTTCGTTCAGCCCTGACGCCGAAGAGCATGCCCTATAGTGCAGCGATTCCCAAGCTGGGGTCCGGGGACCTCAGTGGGTCCATTATGGATCTCCATTAGGCCCAAGTAAAATGAGAAAAATATTTTGAGGTTTTGTGTGAGTGGCTGTTAATTTGCCTCACTGATACCAAAGAAAAGAAGAAACAAATTTACATTATTATGTATTATTCCAGTAATGAAGTTATAATGGATAACCCCTTGACGCCTATTGCCTCAAATTCGCTTCAATCCGCTTCTATACAGATTGCAGCCAAGACAGTATATGTGTTCCACCAATGCAAGTTCATGCATAATCGATATGCACCTAGGAACCTTTTTCAAGCGTTTGTTTCTTGGGGGACCGTTCAAAATCGGAACTACATCCGGCCGAAGGAAGCGGACATTTCCGGTTTTATCGCGATCGGATATACACAGCCAAAATAGAGGAATTGTCCTATTGGAGGTAAATTGGTCTAAGATTTAAAAAAAAAAAAATACACAGCGGTTTATTGTTTGCTTCTACAGCTAAAATATCGGTATAGACTACTTGTGACGGATATTTTTGAAGTTATTTGAAGTTTTCAGTTTGATGCGAATTTGGTACATTAGGCCATAACGGTTCTGTTGATAAGGTTACGGCTATAGTGTCTAATGCTATATTTAGATGGATTTCAACAC
>JAJHUR010000052.1:0-12311 GCA_027495735.1 Lutjanus campechanus
GTGCCAAAGACATATGAGAGGCCATGTTTAAAGGGAAAGTTCACCACGAAATCAAAAATATATATTTTTCCTCTATCTTTATCCATACAGATTGTTTTGGTGTGAGTTGCCAAGTTTTGGAGATACTGGCCATAGAGAAGTACATATCCTTCTTCCATTCAAAAAGTGATTTTAATCCAAAAGAAATGTGTCCCACTGGCAACTGCATCAAACCGCTATGAATCATCATCACTCCTCTGTTCAAAAAATTAAATCTGTTGCCCATTTTCAACATTAATATCTATCAAACATGCATATTTATGTATAAATGCATGTTTCACAAGCACAGCTTACCAAATGTATTTCAGAACTTATTTTTAATTAACTCTGATGTCCTTCATATCAAAGGATATGCTTCTTCCCTATTATCACACAACTTTTTGAGCAATATGTCATAAAATGCAGAGGTCCATTACTCAACATTATTCATTACAGTGTAACAGTTGTGCAGTTGCTCAGTTTGTATGTCCATGTGTTATGTGTTCGTATGTCTATGCCTCTTTCATCTATGACTGTTACTACTATTTGTTTGGTTTCCTATTTTGTCATGTTAAGAAGAGAAACATCCACTGCATTAGGACACACTTTAAACCCTAGAGGGCAGGGTAAGTACAATACTATAAGCTATGTTTGTCTTTACATGCTTGTTTTTATCACTTCTTGAGTGCTAATAAATGCATAAATAAAAGATGTCTGCCTTCTTTTGAATATAATGGAATTAGATGGCACTCAGCTTGCTATGCTCAAAGTGCCAAAAAAATACATTTGAAAAACTCAACAGCAATGTCTCTTTCCAGAAATCATCACCCAGTTACTCAAGATAATCCACAGACCTGTTGTGAGCAGTTTCTTCCCTCTGTTCAGTGATACGGTTGGCGTTCTGTAGAAAGAAAATACATACTTCCTACATGACAGTGCTCAAAATAAGGTCTGTGGATTATCTTGAGTAACCAGGCCATGATTTCTGGAAAGTGCAGCTCATTCTCATTCCCAACTCAAATACCAACGTTTGGTCACTGCCCCTCTGCGACTCATATAGACACATGGTGCCTGGTAGTGGCAGAAAGTCATGCACCAGGCTTTTAAGTGACTTCAATATCAACCCATCTTCACCTATATGAGACACGTCAGCTTTCAATGTAGCACAGAGAGGCAGAAAGTCAGCATATGGAGGAGGTAGGATGGATGGATAGCTTGAACAAACACAGGGCTTTTACCCAAGAGACCAGGGTTTATGTCCCATGTGAAGCCAAAACATTATTAAAATTTTTAAGGTATATAATATGCACCATATGGCTTTTGTCTTGCAAGTTGTTTCAGTGACATGATGTGACATACTGAATGTAACATACTAATTGTAACCCCAAACATGGTCTTATCCTAAACCTTGCTTAAACCTACTTAAACTGCGACCTTTTGACAACCACATGTGAACCACGTGTTGAAAGAGGGTTTCTGGCAGCACCTCATACAGACACTAAAGGCTACTTTGTGTGCCAGTATGAGATGTCAATGGCTGGGAAAACACATTGGTATTTGATAAATAGGGGGCGAGAACGGGTTGGAGAGATACTGATGTTGAGTTGTTTCTTTTTGGCGATGTGTGCACCACAATCCAAGTGCTCTCTAGTTTTATTATATTTAGGTAAAAGCAGACATCTCTACAGCCGATGTTTTAAAAACAATAAAACAAAACACAAAAATAGAGGCCAGAGGAACAATATATATATATACGTTTGTGGTGAGCTGTCCCTTTAAAATACTGCTGTTGCGGAACAGGTCTTCAGCAAAGCACAAAGTGAGCTATACGCTGATACTCTGTGAACATCACTCAGCAGCAGAGGAATAATCCTTCTGGGGCTGAGGCATAAAGTGTAGAATTGAGGCCGGCTGCCAATCTCAAATAGATTGCACCCTAAGCTGATAATAATGATAGAAGTGGGCCATACAAGTTCTGCCTCCAGTAATCCCACTATGTATGTAAATTAGCTAATAAGTTAGGACAGCACTACCATTTGATGTGAAGCCAGCAGGCAGTAAGACTAAACCAAACCATATGACATGCAGAAATATCACTGCAGCGCATTTTTATGCAGAAATGAGGACAAGGGGAAAAGACACATCGTGAAATAAGATGTGTCCAAAATGGCCGCCTACTTGACCTGTGTTGGAGAAGGAAATAACATGCTGTTCCTTCCTCGGGCTTTCACAGCACCCAGGGGAGCAGGCTGACCCTGCAACTGCAGAGCCGGAGGAGCTGCCCTCTCCACCGGCCCCTCTGGGAAGGACACAACAGGCCGCCCCAGGGAAGCAATCATCTGGCAGCCGACCACTAAATCAATAAACATCACTGACCCATCTATCTCTGCCTTAACACAACAACATATACCTCTACAGGCAATCTGCTACAGTCGCTGTTCTGTCTGGCCACTTCCTTAACTTCCTTTTGACATGCTAAATTCATGTTAGCCCTGTAATGGTGTCACTGTCATCCAACTCAGATAATGTGTCATAAGTTATCTGATCATGAAGGAAGCTAAATAATATCAAACATGTTTCTACAGTCTGTTACTTCACCTGTGGGCTCCAGAGCAGGGTACTTACCTGAGCAGGGTTTGGGAAAAGTATTTCAGTGTGTTTGCAATGTCTGTTCCGGAGGGCACGGGGTAAATATTGTGTTGCACACGGTTGTGATACTCTTGCAAGTATCGTATCTTAGAGGCAACTGGACAAAATAAAAGAGCAGAGTAACAAGCAAAGTCAACACTAGTGAGACTATCATGGAGGGTAAAAATATTCATCTGTGCACAAAGATAAACATGCATGAAGCTGTTGTTGTTTCCTGGCTAAGATTCATGTATGACAGCGGGCAGCATGTAACACGGACGCTCCAATTATCAAGTCAAACAAAGAGTCAGTGTTCCCATGGCTCTCTGGCCTTCACCAGGTGACCTTTTTGGTATAGCAGCAGGGTCACAGGAAGCCCTAGAGGAGGCGGTGAACTATTGCTTACAGAAACAAGCTCATGTACAAAAGGTTGCCAGATCAAGTCCCAAGACAAGCTGGAAAACTGTGGTCAGGGGGGTGAACACGAGACAGGGCTTACTCATTCCCTAACAGATAATACTGAGGGACATTTAAGCAATGACCCCCTCTATTTGCTGCTACCACTCCCTGGGGTCATTGGTTTAGTTATGATGTGTTCTTGGTTAATGTTGCCTGGTTGAATAAGAGTTGAAATAAGTTGGAATGGGCGATCGCTGACCCATTTTCTGTGACTTTGGGCAGTAGTGTTTAGCTCCCTCCCTGACCTGTAAATGACAAACCCCCAAAATAAAAGTAACAGCTGCAGGCTTTGTGTGGTCAAAGTCTGTGCTGCAATACACGCTGTAGCACACATGCATCTCTCTGCTTAAACTTAAACATCTTGAGTGACATATTATTGCATTTTTAAACATTTTAACCCCCCAAATACCCTCAAAAAATCATGGATCATCAGATATATTCTCAGGTGATAATGGCAAATCTCTATTAATATTTATTTTTCAGATAATGAAATTATCAGCTATAATAAAATCTGATTTGAAATATTATGTCAAAGCATTTCATTTAAATTTATGGCAAGGGGATTTTTTTTTTTCAATGCTTTAGTTGAACCAATGAAATATTAAATCTTCCATCTTTGCTCACTATACTTGAGCCTTTCTTGCCCTTGGGTGTGCATAAACTGCAGGTTATATGAACTTGTTTTTATAATACAAAAATGGGAAAATATCTGTTAATTTATCAATAATGGCCATGAGAAGACAGTAAATATTGGTTATCAGTAAGGATGTAACAATATATCTAATATCGCAATATCACAATTTTAAAAAAAAGTCTCAATGCTGTACTAAACTGTATTAATATCTACTGTGATATTGCATGGTTATTTTATTATTTTATTTCATAAAATGACTGCTATGAACAGTTGCATTGTTTTTGTGCAACAACTGTAGACACATAATTCAAACATTAATTGCCAAAGATGATTCATGCCAATTTTTTGGACATTCTTAGGTCTGGCTGGCTACTTTTATTTTATTAAAGAAGGAAAATAGAGTTTTTGTATGAGTTTTGTATCTTTACATCTCCACTAAACACCCATAAAAAAATAAGGGATGCATGATAAATACAGAGTGTCTATTTGCACCTGGGTGAGAAACGGCACAGCAGCTATTTAGTTTTTCACAACAGCTTTAGTTTATCTTCAAAGAGCGACAAAATCCTTGTAAGTAAGAGGTTGGGTTGGGTGACTAGATTAAGCACAGGACTCTATACTGTTGGAGAGTCATAGTCATAGTTTGGTTAGGTTTAGGCAACAAAACTACTTTGGTAAGTTTAGGAAAACATCATGATTTATCTCTGCCAAAAATAGCTTTGTTGGCTATGGACACCTGTAGTGATGTCTCTGCCTTGGTTGGCTCTACAGTATACACGTGGGTGTAAATAGCCACATTAGTTATTCCACCCCAGGTATAAATAGCATCTGCCTATATTTTTTCAGCCAAAAATGTGACATTAATATTTATTATTCTGCTACTAAAATTATAGCTGATAAAAACTGGCCATAATATCTTATTTGACAGATTATGCTAAAGTATTTAATTTTAATTCTTAGTCAGTTATATTTAGTTAGGTCAGAGCTATGGAATTAAATTAAGTTAAATCATCCATCTTTTTCACTACGTCTTAGCCTTTCTGACCCTCAGGGGTGCATAAACTACGGGCTATATGAACTTATTTTAATGTAAAATTCTGGGTTATTTTATTGGTATGGACAATGAGACGCAGGTAATCTTCGGTTATCATATCGACTGACAAAAAGCGACATCGTGCATCCCTAAAATATATATACATGACAGCTTTTAATATGTTGTTTAACAGTACAAGTGTAATCACCTAAGCTAGGTTAATCTTTTTCTGATTAATTCTTCCATATATTGACGACTAAACAATATTAGCAACACGGAACTTTTAGCCAATTGAGGTGGAAGCCCCAAACACCAAGTTTGACCCCATATTTTATACATCTTAGGTACTTAAAACAAGCAAGTGTGCAGGGATCATTCAGTAATATGGAAGAGAATCTGAGCACAGAGGCTGTTTTCCACCTGTTCAAAAGCAGTCGGACGCAAGGGGAGCACGGTTTGATCAATCCACGTTATTGATCTATCTAATATGCCACCATATTGTTCAGTAAAGAATCTGCCAGGTCGACCTTGAATCCAGCAGCACACCTCGCTTTTCGCACGCACCTCATCCAACCACGTCAATCAAAAAAATAACATGACGACTGTGCTGATCTAGCCGTGAGCTTGTTTTCCCTTAACATGCTGATTAATACACAGATATACATATAAATCCAGTATACTGTGTCTCCCTGAGTGTGCTGTGAGCCCTCCAGCCATCCTCTGCAGTGAGAGGACGTGTTGCAACCTGCCATGGCAACCGCGGTTTCATCACCAAGGACAGCTCCCCTCGTACGCTTTCTTGGTTAAAACAAAAATCACATTTCCAGTTTCCAAATCCCCCCATGACAAGACAGGAAAAAACACACACACACAGCCGTACTTACACTGCTCTGCCTTCGTAGACATTTCGCAGACACTTGGTGAAACATAAAACCCAGACTGTCAATTGTTTTAGTGTTTTTTTTTCCTCCCCGGCGTTGTGTTTCCCTCAGTCGTGAAAAAGTGAATATACCCCCCTTGCAGCCTAGGCTCGGCTTGATTGTACCACTCTGCTGCGCGATGGATTTATGCACTAGGGCTTTTTAGCGGTGCTGCGGTCGTTTTCGTGAGCTTTTAGCGGAATTGAAACGAAGACCCATTATGTGATTCGGGTTTTAATTTTTTAAAGAATCTGATTCTTTTATGGCGGACAGGAATGTTGATATACATCTGCCACGGCACACCTTTCCAAATGGACTGATCCGGCTTTGACAAATTGTCATTCAAGAAATCCAACAACCCCATCAGTCGACTTTGAAGTGATTATAGGAGGGAAATACCAAGGACCTCAGTGTATTTACCGAGATATCCCTGCGCATTTGTGCATCTGAGCTGTATATAAAAACGCTACACGTGCAACAGATGGTTGTCACATTGTTATGATCATAACATATTTAGGAAAATTATACTGCGTTGCAAAGATTGATTTAATCTACGATTAGCTGTAACCAGAGTTTAGTAAAACTAGGTTTAAAGGGAGTAAATCCAAATTATTTATTTTAAGTGTGATGATGTTTAGTGATGTAAACCTAAATTAAATACTGTAATCAGTATAAGAATGCTTTCTTACCCCTAGTAGGCTCCCTTAACAAAATGTTGTAATTATTTTTCCTCAGTCCATCTAAAAAAAAAGTGAGTTTAAAGCTCATCTGTAAATGAGGAGTTCACTCAACAGAGAAAACAGTTCTTAAACCAAATAAACCAAGACCTGTTTGCTTGATATCCCCCTGAGTGCACAATATTTAAAGAGATGCTATGTATCTTATCAAAACAAGCAGCACCCTTGGAGTGATATAGCTTGGCATGCACCAAAATAAATTAAAACTCAGTTTTGTTTTGCAAATGAACCCTTCACTGTAAAAATAAAGTATTTCTTTTACCTTACATAAGTTATGTCTTGGCTGACTTAATGCACAATATGTGAATTCTGCCATTAGGGGTCTCTCTCACATTAAAACAATAATAAAAGACGTAGTGTGATGATGTTTATCTGACATGAGGCAGACAGAAATCATGTTCAAATGATAAGTTAATATTAAAGTTTTGTTCACGTTTCTTTTAATCACATGAGCAACTTCCCTCCTTACTCTAATGTATCCCATGTTTTCCCAGATTTTACAACAACCAGCAGCTACCTAGCCAAAGCTAGCAGGAAACCCATGTTTTCCTGAATAAATTACAGAATTGCATTGCATTAGAAACATTTGGGATCATGTAAGTACACAACTCAACGAAATATCCTACATATTTTTAGTGTTTTTAGATATTTTAATGCAGAAATGTAATGTATTAAAGCTTTAAGATTTCAAGTTGACTAAATTTGAAAAGACAAGTTCACTTCAGACAAGTAACTTAATGAATTGATTGCGCTCTGTACAGTGTTGATTCAACTCATCATCTCAAGCCAAAAGTTAGAAGAATTCATGTTTATAAGTTCTGAAGTGTTTTGAAAATAAAATACTTGTACTATAAATGTAATGTTTAGTCAACTTGAATATATATATTTATGTTAAGTTAATGAGGAAAGATTAGTTGATTCCACTAAATTCTTGTATGGTTTCTTAAGATGTTCAGATTTACTCATAAGCCTATGATAAATGCTGCATTTTTCAAAGTAGGCTCTGCATCCTTTTCTTGGAGCAAAATGCAACTGAGAGATAAACAGACTTCAGGGTCTGAAGCACTGACAGACCCTTCCCATTATAGTTTGTGCCAAGAACTGTTGGAGTGTTTCCATCACATCTCCAGCTGATTGGGAGCAACATCTGCAGTCAGGACCTAGAATGACCCCAGTGCTTACTGTTTGCATTGGAGCTAATATTAAGCATCTTCCAAATATTATAGTAATCAGATTAGTCCATAAATTAGCCTTTTCTTTCTTTTTTGTCTTTTTTTATAATTGCCTTGTCTTGGAAATAAAACAAACCACAGCAGACACCATATCAAAGTCTTTATACAGTGAAACAGCTCAAGCATTCTTCATATCCAACAACATTTTTTCCCTTTCATAACATTTGACACACTGGAAGGAACTACACTGTGCACTAACAGTGCACTGGTGTCTGCCTGAATGCAATGAATTCTTGCAGAAGTCATGGTGCTCGAGGTGATCTCTGCCGGTACTCTGGGATATGATGCAGGATCCATCCGGCCGGGCCCAAGAGAGTCACCGCAAACACACACATGGCAAAGAGAGACTGCTGTAAGAAAGAGAACAAAAACAATAAACATAAATCCTTAATTAATAGGCATGATGTCCTTTGGAAAATAATGTAAAAACTGCATGAAGGATGAGTTTTAGTGCATGTATTAAAGGGAAAATTTGGCACTTTTCATGTATGTCCAATCAATGTTGATGATAAATGTACTCAATTGAAGTAATGAGTCCACAGTGTATGCACAGCCAGCAGTGCCATAATGTACCAGGATGCACTGCGTATGAGCTTCTGACGTCCACGCTAGTGAAGTGCAGATGGGCTCTGACCTCATCTGAATCCACACATACTCATTAATCATCCACCCGCCACCCACCAAAATGTATTATTTTCATTGATGTAGAGACCCTCACCTCTACTGTTCCCTGTAGGCTATGTTATATGTTTTACAAACTCTGTTTTCAATTACTGTATTTTTTGTTACTTTGCTGTTTTGTTCTGTACATCTTTTGCATGCCTGTCCATTCTGGGAGGGAGATCCCTCCTCCGTGGCTCTCCCTGAGGTTTCTTAAATTTTTCCCTGTTAAAAGGTTCTTTTGGGAGGAGTTTTTCCTTACTTTTTCAAGGTTTTACAGTGCAGAGGATGTTGCTCACTATACAGATTGCAAAGCCCCCCTTTTGACAAAGTGTGACTTGTGATATTGGACTATACAAATAAAACCTGACTTGACTTGACTATTACCTTTTAAATGGTATCAGCCAGCACAAGCTTTCCATATGATTTTATTATTGTGAGTATAGAGGCTGCACATCTCCTAATGTGCAGTAATGTCACTGCAACTATCATTAAAAAGTTAAAAGTAAAGGTTAAACTTGACAGTACAGAGGAAACTCTCCTGATGAAACAGAATTAGATAATCAAAGAAGTTATGCTGCTCTGCCTTGTGTGTAAATGTGGACATACGTCTCCCTCACTGTGGAGACACACCCTATTTCCCACCAGCACCTCTCCCTGTCCCTGTAGGCTATATTACTTTTCAAATTATGTCGAGCAGTGCAGGCTTTCCAGGTGATTTCTTTATTGTGTATTTAATGATGTCTGACTCTCCAAAGATAACAGACTGAAGTAATCAGGAGTTGTGCTTCTGTTTCTTGTGCAGAAATTCAGACACAGCGTCCCTTTCCCTCTGACCCACGGATTAACTGCAGTGACCACGGCTGATCACTAGTGACTTCCCTGGATACAGACTTTGTAGCTAAAACTTGGTTTCTCTGCAAATATAGCACACACTTAGGAATTTATTGCTTCAACTGACATTTACAATCAACATTGTCAAAACATCCTGGAATCTTTCCTTTAAGGCATCATAGCTCCCAGCCTCTCCTGTCTTCAGCTACAGGTTGGATGGAAAGGATCAAACATCTTAGTCCACAGCAGAGGGTGTCCCGATCTCAGTGACTCATCCAGTGATATAACAGCAGCTCCCGTTCAGGCTATATCAACCTACCATGATATTCCCTGTGTCCCTCTGCACTTTGCTTTTCCTAACTTGAGCCATTGCAAAAGCCCCTGTGTACGTCCCAGAGGACAGATCAACAGATTTATAGTGGCATAAACACCGGCCACTACGTTGCAGTTCCATCATGGGATCCCTTTACAGAGGCCAGAGCCTCACACTGACTTATGGATAAGAAATGAATAAAACATCTCCCCCACTCTGCAGGCCAGGGAACACAGTTCGCTTGAATTCCTCATATTAGAGGCTATACAGTGAAGAATCACAGAGACTGACTTACTAAGACTGACTTTGGTGCACTATTTGTATTATTTGTGTCCTAACATGGTCTTTGTAATTGGATTAATTGTCACCCAGTTTTATCACCCAGTTAATAAATGGTAAAACATTACAAGTCATTACAGTCAGACAACCTGGGATGTCTCTCCACACAACTATACATTATATATTACTAATACATTACTATACAACTACTAACAAAGATATTCAGTCCTACCACTGGCCCAATCCTTTCCTTTGGTGGCTTGTTGTGGATGGTTGACTTGTGACTTTGCTGAATGGCTTCCATCAACCTGGACCGGCTCAGTGTGGGTCTCCTCAGGACAGAGAACATCTTTTTCTTCATGCACTCTTTCTCTAGGCTACTGTCCGGAAATGTTTCTGTGGAAATATCTCCTCATATCCTGTGAGAAACTAACAGTAGTCAGTGGCTACTTTCATCTAAATCCCATCACTGTTCCTGGGAGGAGTTACTTCACGGGCCAAAGACACTCATGTAAACATACTGACCACTGACAACTTATTCTCATCAGGATAAAAAATCCAGCCTTGTTTGTGAGACTGCAGGTTAAAATAAACTCAGAAGAAAAATCTACAACAAATGTGAAACAAGTATTTGATATGTGCTTCCAGTAGTTGTGGGGTATTTTTGACAATTAATGTAAATATGTGAATATTTATTGGGATGAAATAGCTTTTAATAACTGTACAAGTGGCTCATCATTCATATCATAGAGAAGAGAAGAAGAAGAAAAGAATGAGTGGGTAAAATCTGCCAAAAGTGCAGATTCTAACTTTGCAACAAATGTGTTATTGAGTCCTCACACTGAACATAGTTATTATAATTTTATTGCATATATGTATGAAAACAATCAGCATGTGCGTAAACTCTGGAGCATAAAGATTCAAGAGTCAAAAAATGTTCATATTTTGTTTATTTTTGAAAACAAATAAAATTACCCAAACTGGAACATACAAGGTTAGAACTAATTAACTAATTAATTACCAGACATGCCTGTCGACTTGTGATGGAAATAATTAAGTATAAAAACAGCTAAATTGTTGTAGAAAAAATGATGCCATGCATTCCAGAGAAAATCTGTTTTTTAGGCATTTACCACAAAACCTGAACACTAGTGGAAAAACATCCAAGAAAAACCTTGGATTGTTTGTCATATTATTATCCACAATAAAACTTAATATAAACAGAGTCATTTAATTCTGTGAATTGATTACTCATATTTCCATTACTTTGCCAGATTAGGAGACAGGCTGCTGAAATAGGCCTACAATTAAAGGTTAATGAAGGGTTAATAATTGATGTAAGAGCAGATGATCCCACACAACATTTAGGGCTGGATTTTGGTCTTGTGGGAATAATGCATTTCCCCCCCTTGTTACTCATTCAGAGTAATCCCACGTATGTTATTATGATTAGTCCTGGGGGGGTTTGAATGTATAAAATTCCAGGATTCTGTTTATAACAAAACTGCAAAACTGATTTTGGAGTCCATATATTACGATTAAATAGAAAAGCTGCAGAATACAGTACGTGCTAGGAGGTTTTGGTCCACATTAGATGTATTGTGTCGCCCTCAACAGGAGGCCAAAAGAAACTACAATCAGATGAAGCACAGCCAAACTTCTAGCCCTAAAACCTTTACTGATAAAAATAATTATTAAAAGTAACGACCTCCAACAGTTTATTATGTTGTTTCATTGACGATTTCTTATATATTACATTATAAAATATATTATACCAATTCAAACAATGTAGTGGAGTCCCTCCAGCTGCATGGAGTATATAGAGTAGATTAGATGATTTAACATAAATATTTATTGCCTGAACTCGTGGCATAGCCTACATCTTGGTAATCTCACATAGACAGTCCCATATGGAAGAGATAAAATTTAATGAATAAAAATAAATGTGACGCTTCATTGGGAGATATGTATTGTTATTGATCTATACTTAAATATAG
Organism: Lutjanus campechanus; assembly: GCA_027495735.1. Classification (NCBI taxonomy): domain Eukaryota; kingdom Metazoa; phylum Chordata; class Actinopteri; order Lutjaniformes; family Lutjanidae; genus Lutjanus; species Lutjanus campechanus. The sequence goes on from JAJHUR010000052.1 coordinate 11,745, forward strand.
ACAATAATGGCACAGACCTACTCAGCCGTCTACAAAATTAATGCAATTTTCATCTGAGGGAAAACAAAGTAAATACATTTGATAAGATACAGTATCTTGTGATGTATGTGGCACGCAAAGCCCCCACTGTCGCACACAGGCCGCTAGAGGGCGCTCTCAAATGCATTATTGCACAAACTGCTTGGAGTACTGACGGGCCTCTGGACCAGTCGGCGTACAGCATCGACAATCTGTCAAGCTGATCAAAATACAGGAAACAAGATTATTGTGCTTTCAAAGTAAACGCGCGATAGAGGCGTGGGGCATGCTCACTTTGTGTAATGACGGGTATTTCTACCATTTTCTAACAGCTCTATGTTGAAATTACCTCAGTACAATCCTGAGCATGTGATAGAAACATCTTTTATTGTGCATATATCTTAAAGGTATAGTTCACCTGAAAACCAAAAATACATATTTTTCTGGCTTTATCCATCTAAATGGTTTTAGAGGTTTTTTTACTGCCTTATCTTGAATATAATGGAACTAGATGGCACTTGGCTTGTGGTGCTCAAAGCTTTTAAAAAA
>JAJHUR010000053.1:0-22881 GCA_027495735.1 Lutjanus campechanus
AACTATTAACACTGAAAACTAACTGCCAAGAACAATCCAATCATTGTATGCAACACTGGCAGAGCTTTTTATGAGAAATGGCAAACTTTTTTCTTTGTGGAGTTCTTAAATCTCACCCCCTCAACACTGTTGACAATGCAGTTTGGTGCAAGTGAATGCATATTTAGTACAATTGGTTTATTTTATCAAAAACCCTTATATTTATTTATTTATCTTAAATAAGTGGAGTTTATTGGCTTAGAGGCTGAGTTGCACCAACAAGCATTAATTCCTTAAAAATTAAAATTATGCTGAACGACTAGATTAAAATTAAATGTCCTCTTAAACCCTCAGATTAACTCTAAACCAAGATTAAATTTAATTCTGTTGCACCCAAACGTTAAACTTCAATTTATGCTGCCTTTTTTCCAATAAGAAAGTTAAGGGACAGACTGAACAAATTAAGATGTGTCTCCTCTTTCTTTCACTCCAGTTGATAATTCGCCAACAAGTTTGTTTTTTCTCACAGGAGAGATTACTTTATCTACTGAGTAAGCTAACTAGGCTACCTAACTTTTTAGCTAGCTAGCAAACAACGCAACATTTAAAAAAACAAACAACTTTTTCATTTTGTTCGGGAATACAGAGCAGCCAAAGGTAATGGTGCCCACCTCCTTCATACTTACTAGGTCCTGACAGCACTCAAATATATTATTTATTTATTTATTTATTTACCCTAATTTGGTTAGGGAAGCATTTCCAGACTGATTTAACCTTTGGTTGCTTACTTTTTTTTTTAGGTTTACATCATGTTTACATCATTTAGATTTACTAAATTCAGATTAGTTTTTAACTGTGTAACAGAACTCTAATTTAAATCTGGATTTATTCATTTTAAACCTATTTTTTGCTAAACTCTGATTAGAACCAATCTTAGATTAAAGTAATCCTTGTTGGCGTAACCCAGTGACAGAATTGATTTGAAGTCCTTTTCAAGGATGCTTAAGTCCTTCTGGTCTCTTGTATCTTGTGTATGTGGTGTGCTTTCATATGCCATATGGGGGAGAACTTTGCACTCTTACCAAACAGCTGTTTTGATAGTCCAGGCATGCAAGAGCATTTGTGGCAGAGGGAGGGGGAAGGGAAGAGGTGTTAAAAGAACCCTATTATGTACCCACTCTCCCTTTTCTCCTCTCTTCACCTCCCCCTCCTCCATCCACACGTGCCAGTTGTGTAACGGCCGTGATTTGTATGCCTGGTGGGTGAACGCCAAAAGGAGTTTTTGTAATGCAGAAGCGAGCAGTAGGAGGGAGGGAGGAGGAGACAGAAGGAGGAGGAGGGGATGGAGAGCAGGACTCTGTGGGATATAAGGAGCCTCCACTTGCTTTTTCCTCCTCACCTCGTCCTGATACTTCACTCACTGCTGGAGAAGGCCAGAACACAAAGGAGAAGCCATGAGGAGCACACTGCTGAGGATGCTGGCTGCACTGATGTGCTCGCTGGCTGCCTGCGCCGAGGTCACGCCTGTGGCAGATTTTGACCTGCAGAAGGTAAGAAAGAGCAGAAGTCTTACAACTACAAGCTGACATTCCAAAATCAGCAGGGGAGAGAGAAAGCATGTGCTATTAGTACATGCTCATGGAGCAACCCTTACTTTTAAGAATAATTTATATAGAAGACTGGATGCCCTCTCACCCTTTATGTCTCACCTTCTGTCCTTTTAGATAGCGGGCAAGTGGTACATGGTTGGCTTTGCCACTAACGCTCTGTGGTTTGTGAACCACAAGGCTGGGATGAAGATGGGCACTGCCATTTTGGTGCCGACTGCTGTAGGAGACCTCGACCTCTCTTACGCCAACCTGAAGTGAGTGATTCATATCTAATTATACTGTGAAATAAAAACCTCCTGAGTGAAAAATTATAAACTAACCTGGTGATTTTATTTCTCTCTCTTAGTGCTGACGGGACCTGCTGGAGAATGACTCACCTTGCTAAGAAAACAGACACACCAGGGCGTTTCACCTTCCGCAGCCAGGGTGAGTAGAGCACACACAAAGGTCACATTTCCAGTGACTAGGAGCTAATGAAAGGCTACTGAAAGGTTTCTTCAGCCCATTATGGTCTAAATACCAGCAAACATTATGCTACTGAGTCTGCTCATGCATGAAAAAATGCCAGCTGTTTTTCTATATTTTCACACAAGACGACTATGACACCCATGACAACATCTGCCATAATCTTTCTTTTGTAACTCCATGTTGTTGTGAGCATAACACTGTGAAGGCGAAAAAGTTGAGAACACTCGCTACTTATTAGTAGATTTTTGATTTTGGAGCTTGACTAAACCACTGGCAAAATTTTACCATATAATAATGTTTTATTGAGATAATTAACTTCTCTCTTTTTTTTTAGATCAATTTGAATCTCTGAGTTCAAGCAACCCACAATAAATGTTTTTCAAAAATTGTTGGATAAAATAGTGAAAATAGAATAGAATAAGTGAAAGTGAATAGTGGATAGTAATCTAATATTTTAATTTTCAATTCACTGTGAGCAACAACTCAAAGATTCAAGTTTATCTAAAAAAGCAATGTAAAGTATCTTAGTTTTCTTATATTCTTTAATTACAGTTCCATGAACATAAAACAAACTGGTTTGCAGCTGCAGATTTTGCTCGACCAATCAGAAATCTAAATGCAAGCCCCACCCCCTCAGTTCCTGTACTTTTAGGAAGTACTACCCCACAACCCCCCGGGGAATTTAGACCCTGGTCCCTGTGGTTCCTCGTCCCTGGGGAAATTTCCTGCTGTGGAAACACAGCAAAAGCCACAAACACAAGGATCGACTGCCTGACCTGACCTTTTTATCTCTGCTTTCATCAGTTTGGAACAATGACAATGACATGCGCATTGTTGAAGTTGTGTACGATGACTATGCTCTGGTCCACACTGTCAAAACAAAGGATGGAGTGTCTGAGGTCCTCAACAAGCTTTACAGTAAGTCTAGATCAGTCACACAGCAGCAGCCATTGCTGAATGTTGAATCGGTGAATTTAGGATGTGGTGCAGGTTAAAGAAACCCGTTGTGTGATTGCAGGCCGTACTCCTGAGGTCAGTGCAGACCTGCAACAGAAGTTCATCACTTTCTCACTGCAGACTGGCATCAGCTCAGACAACATTGTCATTTTGCCACCGAATGGTATGTCATTAACACTTTAACATAAATAAATTCTAACTGTGTCTGAAAATGGTTCAGACCTTTGCTCACTGGCATCCACTGTGTGTTGTTACAGGTGAGTGCCCCGAGGCCTGAAGAGTTCCCTGCCATCTTGCACCCTTCATCTCCTGCTCTCTGAAGTCCCAGGCTTTCATCTCAGAAGAGTCTTATTTTTACCCCTCGCTGTGACGTTTACAAAGCTGCACCTAAGACAATGAATCGCAATCATTTTACACCAATCCCTGCTGCGTACCAAAGACGACCAGTCCTGATCCTAATTCAGACCTCATTCGCTTCAACTTGTGCATTAACTGTGGCATCAGAGTGGAACATCAAAGGGCTGATAGTGAGACAAAGGGAATGAATTCAAGAGACTGTGAAAGCTGTCAGCTTACTTTTTGTACAAGCGTGTCTTTTGTAACTGCTGATTTTCTTTTGTAGTGTTTTATCTTTTGTTGAAATAAACCAATAAAAATAATAAATAAATGTTCTGAGTGATGTCTCATGGTAAAAACACAGGTCAAAGTCAGATCATTACTGTAAATTACATCACATACTGCCCCCTGTTGGTTGATTAAAAGGCATAAAACATCTGGTAATACTACACTGTAAGAGTGCATATTATTTATCAAAAGATTTAGGGTGGGGGTCTGCAACCTGCAGCTCTGGAGCTGCATGCGGCTCTTTAGCCGCTCTCCAGTGGCTCCCTGTGGCTTAGGCAAAAAATGATACAGAAATGAATAACACTTATTTTTTTACATTTTAGTTTTTATTTGTCATTGCCGTAGGTCTACACTGTAAAAATTAAAGAAATGTGAAAACTTTCAAGGCAACAAACTGCCTGGAAAAGTTGTACCTAACTACAAATCTTTTGTTTAGGTAATTAACTTTTCTTTGTTGAATAAATCTATATCGTTGAGTCTTAGAAACTACATTTTCTGACCGCAAAATAATAATAAATTAGTTTTAGAGTTCACTGTGTCTACTTTTTGATTTTTGAAACTATAGATTATAGGTCAACTATGTGCATCATAGTCTATATGGCTAAGTGCCTTTTCCTCTAAATTTTGGCAATGTACATAACATAACTGACAAAGGTTTTTAAACAGATAATTAGCAATTGAGCATATATATATATATATATATAAAAGTTTACAGGTCTTGTAACGCACTTCTGAATATGTGATAAAAAAAAAACATAAAAAAAAAACATGTAAGGCCTTCCCTCCTTTGCAAAACCACTTCTGTTAGGTCTGAGGACTACAGATTTAAAACAAAAATTCTGGAGATGTGGAGTCAGAAAGAAGTGAGTTTTCCGGACCTCCGTAGTCCGCTTCTCATCTCTACTTTAGCATCGTACTCGTAGAATCTCTGACCTGACCGTCGAATAGTATTATGGATAATGTACGAGCCAGGTTTTGACAAAGGATAAGTCTATACGGAAGAAAAAGATGATGAACTATCGTAGGGATGAAATTGAATGTAATTCCAAATGCTATTTGAGTAACTTACTTTTTTAAGAAGGTTTAGACAAACACACAGTCGACCACTGAGCAACCAGTGACGCTAATTAAGGTCCTCTTCAATCTAGTGTTGCAGAGCTTTTCTAGTGTGCTAACGTGCACAATTGCAGCACATTAATCAGTATCATTTGTAACACCCGTGTTTAGCCCAGGCTACAATGTCATGTCAAAATGACTGCTGTGAAAGGTCCCTGTGAAGGTCTATTAGCATACTGAACCAGAGCACATCGCACCAAGTGAATCTCAATTCTTGTAACGTTATTGCTGCTTTTAGTTACCTGCTTGTAAAATGAAGTCCGTTGTCAGCTCTGCTATCTGTCTTCTTTGTTCTTCATAGGTAGGCTATTTTTATGTGCTGGCCTCATTTAACTGTGAATTTTTATTTTTTATTTTTTAAATGTATTTATTTATTTATTTTTAGATAGTCATATGTAGTGTTTTTCAACTACGCGCACTTTTAAGTCCCAGCAGTGACATTTTTGATTTCTGTAAAAATTTCTCATATGAGGCTTGATGAATATATACACGGTGTCATTAAACATCTTGACATAATCAGTAAATAATGAGATTAGTAAATAATGAGATTTAATACATTTATGAAGCATTTTAGGGGTTCAAACACAACTTCTGTTGTGGTAGAGATAATTTTAAGGCAAACAAATGGTAACGTAAGTAGTTTTAATCTAGAGCATATTTTCCCACATTTTGGTGTTTAAGTGACTAAAGGAAACAAAAATTTTGGAATTTGGTCAAGTATTTATTGGTCAGTATATACAGGGGTGTTCAAAGGTTGATGAAAATACACGTCTAAATGTCTTAAAATTTTGTAGAATTAAAAAAAAAAAGTATTAAATGAAAGTTTGTCATTACTCCAACATCATGTTGGAGTAATGACAAAAGTATGAGAACAAATGGTGAAAACCATGAAAAAAAGAACAAGTTCCAGATTAAAATATTGGTTTATATTTACTGCAGCCCCTGATGGTTAAAATTAAATTTCATAAAAGATGATTTTTACACATTTTGGAGAGTCAAAAATGGCTGTTGAGGACATAACTGTCACAATTTCTCTTTCTTCTCATATATATTGTGTACCTGTTGATATGGTTGTGGTTTGGAGCATACAAGGATAAATACAGTTGTAATAAATTGCACAAAGTGCTGTTTTTTTTTTTTTTAACCATGTCTTAAAGAAGATGCTCCATCCCACCACAAGGGGGCAGCCTATCAGCTGTCAGACATTAGTCAGACCTTCACATTTTATTAGACTGGCCATCATACAAGTATGCCAGTGACAGTAACATCATATGACAGTAGCAAAGTAAAAGGTTAAAGTGAATACACAAAATAAGCTGTCAATAAAACTTCAAAATTGAGTAGATATTGTTATTGGAATTTCTCTCAGCATCTCTCAGACAGAGTGCAAACCCTAACCCACAAATAAAAAAACAAACAAAACATAGATCTACATGAATCACAAGGATGTCATATTTTTCAAAAAGGTGATGAGCTGCACTTCTTAAATTCCTTTTTGGTCATGGCATTTTGACTTAATTAACGGGGTGTAGCGGTCAGTCGGTCCCGTGTCAGATTCAAAGGCCTGATGTCATGATTATTACATGCTATAGGGCCCAAGATGTACCATGAATGTCCTTTACACCCTGTTTGACATGCACCTCATAATGCTGTGCGTGCGTGTCTGAATCAACATGAAAGTGATGCACAGAAAAAGCCAGACATTAAAGATCAAACACTCTTTATTGAACTCAATAGAACTGAAAGCAAAACAGATGGGTTATGGTTTAGTCTGTTGGACCTGATAATCCATTACCATCGTCGTTATCTGCAAATCACATATCAAGGGGTGTGTGTGCGTGTTTATGTATAGTCTGATTAATATAATTATTAAAATAAAAGAAAGTCACTCGTTTGCCTTCATGGGTGTGAGGTGTGGACAGAGAAAGTCTTCTTTGAGGCCACAGTCGAAGGCAGGCTGAGTTCACCAGCTGTCCTAATGTCTCGGATAATGAGATCTACTCAACCATGAGGCGACAATGATGTACAAAATCATTCATGTAACAGGGTGACATGGCAGCACCAAACAGACACACAAAAAGGCTAATTCACAATGAAATAACGAAAGTTGGCAGCTGGTTTCAACCGGAACACATTATTCTGTAAATGCTATGGTAAGGTAAACATATCCAACAATGACAGGAAAAACAACATGGTTGGAAAATATACATTGTACATCTTTTGAATGCATGTTGGACAACAGTGGCACTGTTAGAGTGAAGCTCAATTCAGTGTTGACAAAGCAGCAACCTCCTCATTCTGAACACGTTCTTGTCTCTGAATGAACAACCTTGACTCATGCGCTATCAAACTTGCATGTTTGCGTGTGTATGTGCGCCACAGAGCGTGGGCATGAATTTGTGTTCTGTATAGCGTGCAGCTGCTCCTGCTGTATAAGAACCTTTACAGCTATGCTTGAAAAAGTCTGACTTTTTTGGTGTTTGAGCTGGAATTATTTCATTCTGAATTCAAAATGAAGCTATGACTGGGATTTATTGGAAATTGAACACAGCACCATTCAAATCAGGAAACACAAAAACCTCTGAAAACACTAATTAATGAGAATTCATGCAGCAGCAGTTGAGTTTTGTACAAATCCCAACTCCAAAATAGCTTTGTAAAATGTCAATTAAAAACAATGCAATGATTTGCAAATCCTTTTTGACTTATATTCAATTGAATACAGTACAAAGACAAGATATTTCTTGTTGAAACTGATAAACTTTATTGCTTTTTGCAAATATACACTCATTCTGCCTGCAACATGTTCCAAAAAGGTGGGACAGTGGCAACAGAAGACTGGGAGAGCTGTGCAATGCTCAAAAAAGCACCCGTTTGGAACATACCACAGGTAAATGGGTTAATGGAAAGGTTCAGTAATTCACAAGCATGGACTTTGTGAAAAACTGAATGGGCAAGTAGTCCAACAGTGTGAGAACAATGTGATGTGAAAGCGTCATTAACGCTGCAAGGTACATGCAGGTTTTGGAGCAACATATGCTACCATCCAGACGATTACTTTTTCAGAGATGTTCTCACTTATTTCAGCAAGACAACACCAAGACACATTCTGCACTCCAGACCTGTTTGCTATTGAAAATGTGTAGCCCATTATGAAGCAAAAAATACGACAATGGAGATGCCAGACTGTTGAGCAAGTATAGTTGTATATTAAGCTAGAAAAACAAAGAATTTTACTTTCAAAACAACATTAGTGTCTTTAGTTCCCAAACGCTTACTGAATGTTGTTAAAAGAAAAGGTGATCTAACAATGTTAAACGTGCCCCATATCCAATTTTTCTGAATGTGTTGCAGGCACCAAATTCAGGATGAGTGTATGTATACAAAAAACATTAATCAGTTCAATCACATCTTGTTCTGCAAATCATTACATTCTAGTTTTATTTGTGTTTTACACAACGTACCAACTTTTTTGGAATTGGGGTTTGTAGTAAGTTTGTGTTAAGTAGTCCAGGACAAGGCGACATGGCTCAACACCTTGAAGGCACAATGGATTAGTTAGCCAATTATCATCTTAACCTCTCCCAGATCTTGAACAAATATTAGGTGTCATTGTTTTGTTTTATGCTGCTTTGTTTAGTGCATCAGTACAACTCATAAAGTGTCAGGAAAGTTGTTCGGCCTCATCTGTGTGACTGTCCTAACTGCCCCTCCTGTACTCTTTTTGTCCAATATAATAAATCCTGTTATTCTGACCTACACATATACTCACAGGTGCATGCACACACTGTAAACCCACAGCCTAACGTCAGTCTGAGATGTAAAAATACTGACAAAATTCCTCAACTCAAAGTCAAACGTAATGCAAAAATCTGAGCAGATCAGTAAATGACATAAGACTTGTGTGTTTGGCAAAGAAACAAACCGAATGCTCAAGTATGAATGAGTAAAGGCGGACGGTTTCACCCATTCCAAATGAAAAGAAAGCTGCCGTGCTGAGCTGAACCAATCATGGAGTGTCATGATTTCCCATCATGCTCTGAGAAACCCCTCTCTGCACTTCCCACCAGAGAAGAATGCCCCATACAATCGAATGTCATAAGATTTAAACATAAAACTCTATATTTAATACATATATAATGTAATGGTCAGACGTATGATATCATTGTAATATAGATCTGAAAGTTCTCATTAGTGTTTAGTGTATGTACTGGACTCTGAATAAAATCTTTTGAGAAAAAGAAACAAACATAACACAAAATATTGTATTTACAAAGAGACTTTTGGCATCCATATTCAACTCTATATTACCACAGTATAGGTGGCATGTCTTTTGACTGATATGAGTGCTGACAGACTGGTGCAACCGCAGCCTGATAAATAAATTTAAAAAAAAGGGTTTGGCATGTTGATTTGATCATTTTTGATATAAGATTTTTGTTAAAAAATAAAATCAAAATGCAACAGAGACTGGCAATAAATCTGTGCTATCACACACGACCCAGTAAGTATAATTATTTGTCATATACAGTATTCAAAGGACTCCTGAAAACTCCCAAGCACGATACAAAGAAGGACAAGCCGGTTAGTATATACATGTACAGTCTCTTACAGCTGTGCTCCGCTGCGTTTACTGTCCCTCTTCTCTGTCTAATACTCTGGATATATAAAAAAAAAACAAAAAAAACAAACAAACAAAAAGATTTTTGTACACGTCTTTCCCATATCCTCTCTGGGAGATTATTGTCTTATTGAACGGCCTTTCCTTCACCTATTCCGTGATTGGTCATTGAATTAAATCTCCTCCATCTCTGCGGCAACAGGTGGTCTGACAAATCACTTCCATCTCTCAAAGTCCCGTCATTGGCTATTAGATGAACCATTCCTTCTTTGATTCGTCAATGGTTTCTGGGTTGTCGGTGCCGATGATGGCCGTGTCCGCTGATTCCCCGGCGGACTCCCCGCTGCCCTTGGCCTCGTTGGTGTGGTAGGTGCCTTTGTGGCGGAACATGTAACGGATCAGGAACACCAGAGTACATAAGATGGTGAAGATCACCACCGCAATGATACCTGCAGAGGAGACACACATCATGTGCACAAAAACAAGTGTTATTTTCAATCACTGCTACTACTTGCTTACTTCAACCAACCATCCAACTTTGGTGCAATATTTCAGTGTAGAGTTAAAACAATTAGTTGACTGACAGAAAATACATCTGTCACTGCTTTTTTAACCAAAAATACCAAAACATTCCCTGTTTCCAGCATATGTTAGAACCTATTGCTTTTCTTTGTCATATATAAGAGTAAACTGAATATTTGTTTTAGACAATGACATATATAAAGATGGGCGAGATGACAGTCCCCAAAAAGTGAAACCAAAACATTTGATCGCCCCCTGGTGGTGCGCTGCAGTATAGACCTCCTCCATGTTAGCAGATAGGACATGGGCCAAACCAAAACATCAAGGTACATGTCCAATAAACTTTGCCCTAAAGATCAGTTATTTGATGATATAAAAAGCAGGTTTCATATTATGACTGACAGCTGAGCCCTGCTTGCAATTGAGTCAGGCGAGTCCACATCCTCATTTTGTCATGCTAGCTCCCGTACATGATGTCTCCTCTTATGCAACAGTTTATCTGGAAACTGTCAGTTCTCAGCTCAGTTCTCCGTAGGGGTGACTACAGAATATAGTGATCACTTTTTGATAATGTTTAGTAAATTAAATGAATAGTTAGTGAAATCAAGGTGTTGTTGCAAACAGACTGGACATTTTTAACTTCACATCTACAATGAATCAGTTTTGAAGAAACTGATGCACAGACATGTCGACCAATTCCCAAATTATAATGAGCAACTTCAGGCAGAAAGAAATATTTGTTTTCCCAAATAACATGTTTGGATTCCAGTGCATCCCTAGTGGAGACGTGTCATCCATCGTTATTTGCATGTTGGTTCAGACAAAAACAATCCTTTTGAATATGTCACTTTTGGCTCTGTTAAATTCGAATGAGCATTTTAATTATTTTCTGACAAATACAATTAATTGATAAGAAAATAACAGGCAGATTAATTGTTCTTGTGATCAATTGTTGTGAAAAAAAAATAGCTTGTTGCAGCTGCGGGGCTTACCTTTTCAGCATTTAGTTAGTGGTATTTCAGGAATAAAACAACAACGAATTCACAACAATGACATGATTGATGTGCACACCCTTTATACAGTCTATGCTGAGACACGTTTTTCTGTTGTTTTTTTTTAAAGTATGACATTATAGAGAAACAGGAAACGTGGGGAGAGAGAAGCGTTGATGACACGTGACACCATGACATTTAGCCTGGCAGCTTACAACCACATACTCAGGAATTAATTGGGATTGATATTATTTCTGAGCATGCAATATAAGTTCACAGCTCAAATGTTAAGAGATATCACTTTGTTTTTTACCTCCAATGATAGCTGAGTCTCTGTTGACTCCATCAGGAATCACTCTCTCCTCATTGAAGGGGAACTCTGCATCTGAGTACAGCAAGAAGAAAGACATTCAAACTAAACACTCACACATAAATAGACTTCTATTTATTCTAATGATATAACTAAGTTGAATAGCTACACTAGACCAACTTGTGCATGAAAATACCAAACCAATGGATAAAGTGCATTTCAAGGTCAGGAAAATACCAACATGTCACAGTCCTACTTGCAGAAAAACAAGGCACTTGGCTTTTTCCAGCAGAAAAAGTCACATGGAATAATTTCAAGCACAACTTGTGCTGAATTATAACTACAAACATTTTCTTTTTCGACACTGAAGCAAAAACAAAACACATGTAAACTGCACTTTGTGCTTTTGTGTTTCTTCCATACCGACTCACTCACTCAGCTTCACTGCATGTGTCAACAGGATGGATACAGCAGTGCTAAGCATCCTTAGGGGATGACTATTGGAGTTTGATGAATGTGTTGCTGCCTTGTTTCGTGTATTTCATTACAGATCCATGACAGGTTAAGAGGTTAATAACAGCTGCTGTTTCTGCCTGTCCACTATAATTCTCTGTCAGCAGCAATCATCTAATTTCTCTGATTCTCCCTGAAGGGACAGAAGTGCAGGGCAATTCAGAAATGCGGAGGAAGTAAAAGGAGAACAATGATATTGTTGAGATCTCCAATAATAGTTTGTTAGAAATAGTTTTCAAAAATTGTTTATATTATCTGTGCACATACAAAGACAAATGCGAAAACATGGATATAACTGCAGCCATATATCATCAAACCTTACAGCAGCGCACAACAAGCTGCATACATGAACACACTCCCACGGCTTCACTCTGCAATGAGCTGTCAGCTATTTCTGCTGCTGACTGCATGGATCTCCAGGGAAGTAAAGAGCATGAGTAAGAAGAAGAAGAAGAAGAGGAGGCTGAGAAGTGAGAAATGGGTGAAAACGGGAGGCAACAGAGGGGAGGAGAGCAATCAGATTCATTATAGTCTGGTCTGGATGTCCTTGGGTAAAATGTCAAGCATTCATCATATACGAAAAGATAAGAGATAAAGACATACCACAGAGAGGAGAGGGCCAATAAAGTAAAAATTGACAAGGAGTTAGGAAGAGGGAAAAAATCAATGAGGATCAAAATCAATGAAAAGACAAACAATGATCATCGAGGGGTTGAGGGAGGGCTGGATGAATTATAGATTAGATCTATCTATAGACAACGTAAAGCAGAATAAATCCTAATCCTTTCTGCGGAAGTATGGTGGAGAGCTGACTGTGAGTTTGGACCTGGAGCCCAGATCAATGGGCTTGATCGATCTCCAATAACTCGACATTCCCAAAGGCACTGTTGGCACCAAGCATGAGGAAAACGGCTGCATCCACATTCTGAAATACCACACACTGGTGTGGAATGCAACATTAGACACAAGAGTAGCTGTGTAGTAACAAATTACATGTAACTGGCTGGTTCCATTAAGAACCCTTCTCATTCAAAGAGCCCATTTTGGAGGACAGGGTTCCTTAAGGATTGTTGAAAGCAGGGGTGTTGGTTATTCTAACACTGATTGTTAAAATCTGCCTCACCTGTAGAAAACAATATTATTTAATTTATAGAACACAAGAGGGTTATATGTGAAGCGCTTAAACATAGTTTTAGATCTCCCTGGGTGGGTTCTACATGAAACCCTTGGAAGTGCACTACAAACTCATGGAAAGTGTTTCTTAGATAAGTGCTCCACATTGTGGCGAACCTGAAAGGAGAAAAAAGAGCCCTTTGCAAAGATACATTTTATTACAGGTAACACCAGTGTTTACTCTAATATTTCATATCAATATGGCTGCCATGAAAAAAGGTGTTTTTTGTATTTAGTAACTGACCACATTTAAAAGTAATCTAACACAATCCTGAGGGTCAGTTACTGAGCTTGTATGTGTTTGCACGTCTTTGATTTAAAACAGAAACATATTTCACTTCCAGTTACAGTAGGAATTATTCTTATTACTCATTAAGTTACTTTGTAAGGATATTTAGAGCAATCCTGACCTGTGTTGTCCAGACGCCAGGGATCTGTTGCAGCAGACATTGGTGGGATGGTAAGAGGTGACGCCCCACAGTTGGACTCCACCAGTTTGCCCTGGTAAGACACCGGCGAGGTGGCTGCAGGTTGTCTGTCTGGCTGAGCGGCTGTGGGTGTGGCCTGAGCCTGTGCGGTGCTTCTCAGTGCAGATTTGAGGGGGGCAACTCCGTTGAACTGTACCCGCGACAGACACCCGACGAAGCCTGGGGTGTTGTAACGCTCGATGAGGACAGGGTCTATGTGTCCAGTTTCTGTACGGAGATACGGAGTTGGAGAGAAGAAGAAGAAGTGGTCATTGGAGAGTTTTAAAGCTGGGGTAGGCAGCTTATTTTTGGCATCACTGGGCAAATGTTCCATACTAACCTTTAAGCATAATTTAAGACAAAGAAAATGAGATTTTTGCTGTCAAACCAGGCTAATGTGATGTTAACTTATGTGGAACCATGACCAAATGTTTAATTGATATTGAGAGAATGTGGGCAGACATGGAGAGGAAGGAGCAAGCACTGACCACAGCAGTTTTTAAAAGAGAAAGCATCAGCACTGATTATCCAGAACTCACAAAAAAACAGGAACACACACACACACACACACACAACACACTCCTGTGTACACTCTGTGTGAACACACACTCACAAAATGAGCCTACACTCAAACTCTAGTATGCACAAATTTTGCTGATGCACAGACACAGTATTGGTTTACCTATACTCTGCAAGTCCATAACATCCAGTGAGAATATGAATCTAGACAAATGAGGAGGGAAGAGAGTGAGGAGGAGGAGGAGGAGGATGAGGAGGAGGAGGGAGAGAGCAGAGGAGGAGTATACACTGACATTGACCTTAAATGTCAAATTAGAGGATGAATAATGAATTTACAACCCCTCTGCTCGCACAGTCTCTCTTTGTCTCAGTTCATTCTCCTTTGTAGCATAGATTGTGGATTTTGTGTGTTTCTGAAGCAGAAAGCAACTGTGTGTATTTCAGTTTCTACGGCACACAGAGAGGGAAACAAGATACAGTATTTGTTTAAAGGCGCAAAATACAACATTCAGCCTCGCTAGCTGTCAGCAAACAACTACTCACTATGTAAAGATATACTGCAGTTATGCCATCCTGAGCAGAGATTGAAGTCCCGCTCCCTGTATATATGTTGTTATCTGAGCTTCTCTGTTTATCCAGGATGGCCGCCTGTGCATGTTCGTATGCATATGCCTGTATGCAAATCCCTCTCTGTCTTCTCCGTGCCTGTTTACAACATGGCGGCCTCACAAGTAACTTTCTCATATTACAGCTAAACAGTCAACTAAAATATGTTTTCAAAAGCATTTTAGGCAAGAAATAGGCAATGCAGTACTAGAATCTGGATCCATATTTGATCAGCAGTTTCGCGAGCCTCCATCTGAAACCAGAACCAAAATGGCGGCAGCCTGGTTACAATTAATCTCATATCACAGCAAAACAGTGCTCTAAAATATGTAGTAACAGAATCTTGATCCGTATTTGATCAGCACTGATTTTTGACATTTTTTTTCTCCCACATTTTTTGAATTAACAACCCTATGAAAAGTCTTTATGATGCCTTTGTGTGTACACAAGGATGTCCATACAAGGCTTTATTTTATTTTCTATTAGTCTGACCATTCAAACAACCTGGTAATGTTTGCACAGCAGGCTGTCCAGACAACAAATCCACAAACCCAGACTGATGCTCTGATGTTTCTAACAGCCATTACTCCTGAATGTAACCTCTTTCTAATGCCAATAATAAGTTACAGAAATAGAAAAAAAAAACTGTCTTAGTTTATAATAAGAGATTTATTTGTGGCTTAATTTTCCTCAGTTATTAAAAACTCATTTTGGTTGTAGATTTGCTGCCTGTGTTTCGCTGTTATAGGCCTGGGTTACACAGCATATTTTCCAGTGTTGGCAGCTATTGATTTTTTTACTGACAGTTATTTGGAGCTGGAAAGTGTTGACTGCAGAGTTGATTGTTCTCTCTGAGCTGATTTGGCTCCGGGCATCCATTAAAAACAATCTAAAAGTGTTAAATCCACTTACACTTATTATTCGGTGTATTGAAACGTTGCTTGTCTAATGCAGGCTCGCATTAATGCTCACCTCAATCATCCAAAATGCTGCTTGGTGCTGCTTTTAATCATTAAGATGCTTTCTTACATCTTTGAATAAACATATTTAAAAGATGATTTTCGTTGACTGTTCACAGACTCAGCACACAGACAGACACATGGCTGCAGAGAGGATGAGAGAGGAGAAACTGCAGGCGGCAAACAAGATGATAAAAAGCTCTCCAACACCTACAGTTTGGTAAAGACATAAACGCTGCATAAAAAACAAACCTCCTCAGACACGCTGCACTCCAGCACAAACCTGGACGGATTTCAAAACAGCCTTCAACTGTCTTTAACACTCTCTGCAGAGCTGCAAAATATCTTACTCCTTCATGAACTCTGTGTGGCTGTGTGTGTGTGTGTGTGTGTGTGTGTGTGTGTCTGTGCAGACAGACAGGGCAGGGTTCTAATTTTTACATGCATGGTCGCTCTGCTGCTACACAAATGCGCCACACCCAGAAGGAACTGCTGTTTGGATGATCCTGCAGCAAAATATGAACAAGGGATGACTAAGTACTGCTCAGTGTGTGTGTATGTGTGTGTGTGTGTGTGTATGTGTGTGCCTTTGTGTGTGTTTATTTAATGAATCATGTTATCTTAGATGATGGGGTTTTGAGCATCTGGACATGGCTTATAATGTAATTCTGTCGCTTTATTCCATTTTGTTGGATCTAATACAAGTGTGTGTGTGTGTGTGTGTGTGTGTGTGTG
The DNA here is from genome assembly GCA_027495735.1 of Lutjanus campechanus. Lineage (NCBI taxonomy): Eukaryota > Metazoa > Chordata > Actinopteri > Lutjaniformes > Lutjanidae > Lutjanus > Lutjanus campechanus. Next base: position 16,172 of record JAJHUR010000053.1, read on the forward strand.
TGTGTGTGTGTTTGTGTACTATTGATTGTGCTTCCAGGAATAGAGCTGAGCACTATCAGAGTCTTCTACGTATTCATCATCTGACCAGAGCTCCCTCAGACACTTGATTTGTGTGTGTGTGTGCGCGTGTGTGTGTATGTTGGCTCTGCAGCTTAGTTTTAATACATCAGGGGAAACCTGGGAGTGTTGTAACACCAGGTTAGTTATAACACTGTCAGTCTGACCAATAAGAAAAGAGCGACATGATGGCTGTCATCATTATCATACACTCCCATTTCCTTTTTGAGCTCACAGGAGAAGTTGCATATTTTTTAATACTTTTATGTTTTATGAACAAAAAACTAAGAAGATTTTTTTTCCCCTGATTATATACAGTGGTTTGACAGGCATTACCTAAAGTACATTCTTTGAAATAACTAGAACCGTAAAGGGTTCTTTGGCTTGTCCCCACAGGACAGCCCTTTTTGGTTCCTGGCAAAACCTTTCATAAAAGTTCCACATGGTACCCTTTCATTGGGTTCTACCAAGAACCCAATCATAAAGGGTAATACATAGAACCAGCTATGAAAAGTTTCACTTCCTAAGAGAAGTTCTACTGAGAACCCTTCTCTAGTGTAACCGAGGGGGTTCTATCGAGAACCCTTTTCTATTCCAAGGATTTTATCTAGAACCCACCCAGGAAGGTTCTACTGAGAATCCTATATATACTCCAAGAGTTCTATCTAGAACCCACTCAGGGGATTCTACTGAGAACCCTTTTATATTGCAGGGGTTTTATATGATCCCACCCAGGGATATGGTATAAAGAGCTCTTGATGAAAAAGCTCTTCATGGATCTCTACAATCCTTGAAAACTCTTCCATAAAGGGTCCTTTGGTCGAAAGGATTCTTAGTCTTACAAAGAACCCTTAATGAACCCTTGTTTCCAAAAAAAAAAAAAAAAAAAGGTGGGGGTGGGGGGGTGTCTTCACAAGCAAATAGTTCTGAGTAGAACCTCAGCCCTGGAGGAACCGGAACTGGAGTGTAGCATTTTCTCCAGTTTAATTTGGTGATTTGCATTAATGCTACCTTCAAACACATGCTAAAACAGTTAGCAATGTAATGGCTGCTTGGTGTGGGGATAGTTGATTATTAAATTTTATTTTATTTATTAATAACAGTTTATTCATTATTGTTCCATAAGTTCTTTCATAAATCAGATAGTGTGGCTCCTAAATCAAAAAACAATCAACAAAATATCTCTCACTGTTACACTTTACCCGAGTAGTGGTGTAGGCTGTGGCAATGGAATTCTTTGTATTTAACATTAACTCACATTAGCTGTAATCATATAATAGATCTCCAAGTGAGTTTTTTTTCCAGAAGACAAATATGGGTAATGTATATCAACATTTGTGAGATCTAGCACAAACAATAACTGATGCTCAAACAGAATGTGTTACAACCATCCTCAGTTTCCCCTACATTGTTAGATTGAGATGAGGTACTTAACTGAGGTACTATGTGCGAGTGTGCTCAAACTGAACTGGGGCTCAGGATCACCAGTCTGATGAGGAACTGGTCAGCCTTTTTTTTTTTTCACAGGAACAGAGACAATCTGTAATCAATCACTTCACACCTTGAAACTGGTGCGGATGCCTGAGTGTGTATGAATTTGCATATGCGTGGGGGTTTGCAGAATAGGTGGAGACGCGCACAGTAGAGAAAGAAGTGCCTCATAGCATTACAGTAAAGGACAGTGAGCAGAATACTGATCATCACGACAGTCTTGTGAATACAGAATATGAATATGAATACAAGTCCTCTCTCTGCTGTATGCCTGAACATGTGTTGATCACCGCAGAGGCCTGTTTGTGAATACTAATAGGCTCTGTGTCGGGAGCAGAACCGGCTGCTTTGCATACAATGCTGCTGCTAAGGGGGAGTAAATAGCCAACAAGCCTCCCTTGTTTCTGATTTTTTTTTGTGGCCAGTGATTTCAGGAGGGAGGGTTTCTTAGAAGGCAGCATGTTTCCAGTTAAAACATCCCAGTGTTGCTCGTAAACAAAGCACATTTAATATGACCTGAGTGCTGGGTTATCGCTGATAAGAGGCCTCAATTGTTTTAATGGCATCATATGCATTTAGAGGAACAAGAGTTGGACACAATTATACAAACACCTACACGATCTACTGCAATCTACTATATTAGCCCTGCAAAAAAAAAAAAAAAACTACTCTTGTGAAATTGTGAGAGCTCAGATGACAAGTTTTGATTTAGCACTATGAAATATTATATGCATACAGGAAGAAAAGTAGTAACATGAATAATTTAGAATATAATGCCGTCTAATCAAGACCTACCTTTTAAGTCTGTCTTTTGACTTAATTTATTAAGATAGCCTTATTTTCTTTCTTTCTTTCTTTCTTCCTTTCTCTGTTAATAAATTCATATATCTATATATATAATTATACTTTTTAATCTGTTTTACTAATTTGTAGATCTCACTGTTTATTTATTTATGTATTTATTTATTTATCCATTTACTTTTAGTAGTTGGTATATCCTATTTTGTTTATGTATTTATTTAGTTTAATATTTATTTTACTTACCTCATTACATATCTTCTCTTTTAGTATTTTATTATTTTATGTCATGTTCTTCACCTTTAATTAACTTTTTAAAAATGTGTTCATTGATTTTAATTTACCTTATTTTTCTATTTTGAGTGTTTATACTGCCTCCGGTGTTCCCTCATCTATGATAGTGTGTCCTCAGTTTCTGTTTTTATTGAGTTCCATTCTTATTTTTTTCTGTTAATTATCTATTAATTAATTACAAATAATTGCTTTGTGTGTTTGTATGTGTGTGTGTGTGTGGTGGGTTTATTGCTTTAATGTGTGAAGCATGTTGAATTACATTTTTTTTGTCCGAAAAGTACTGTGAAAACAAAGTGATTGATAACCAAACTACAACCAGGGTGCTTCAAAATTGCGATAGAGTCGAAACAACACTGCTACAACAATAAAAATGATAACAGTTATGAGCCTACCATGTTAAATTCTTGCTAACAGAGCTATAGATTTGACTCAATATTTTATCGACCCTCAGTACTTAACATCATACAAAGTAATATATGAACATTAACAAGTAATATTGGAGCCAGTCACCACACACTGATGTTAATGCTTGTAATCTCTGGCTTTGTTTGCCCTGGTGGCTTCTTAAGGGGCTTTCCAGACTGATCAATAAAACATAATAAACACAAATATACACTCAGCTCTCCACACACTAATCATGATTAGAAAAGAGCCAATCCATTTGGCTCAAGAAAGCAATAATGAAATGTACCATCACATATGATTACCACCAGGTCCTACAATTGTGTTGTACCATATGTCATAGGTGACCTCTCAAACATCCAACTCTACACACACACACACACACACACACACACAGAGTGTAGCAACAGTGACAAGGTCAGCATGTTGATCAGAGAATTGCACCCTCTGATGGTGCGTCACCGGGGTGCATGGCCAGTGACATCACATGAATAATTCAAAAGGTGAGGCAGCACCTAAAGCTGTGAAGAGATGGTAGAGTGAGGAGGATGGGTTGTGGTGATTTGGGGTTGGGGTGGGGAGGTTGCATGAAAGGAAGGGAAAAAAATAAGTTGGATGAAAAAAGAAGGGAGGATGGAGGGAGGATGGGTGTGGTTGCATTTCCAGAAATGGCTGGTGGTGAGGGGAAAGGTGAGGGACATGAAAGGGAGAGGACAAAAGACGGAGAAAAGATTCTCTGGTGTATATATGAGTGCATGTCTGGGTGAGTGGTTGAAAAAAAAACCCCCAGAAGAGTGGGAAAGAAATGGGGTGACAAGAAGGGTGCTCAAATGGAGGGGCAGGGCAGGAGAGGAGATCAAACACAGTTGCCATGGCAACAAATGGAAGCTGGTGCAGGGGTGAGAGAGGGAGAAAAAAAGAAGAAGGGGGGTGTTAATGAAAGTATGATGTGTTTGAGACACATGAAAAGAATGTTAATGTCAATCCATCCACCACACCCTTTGTAATTCACAAACAGACACAAAACATGTAGCAATGCACGCACGCAACACAGCCCCTGCTCACAGCTGAAGAACAGACTGAGAGAGAAAGAGAGGGGCAGATGAAAATTTAAAAAATGAGGGAAAGCTTTGAAAGTTAAGTAATAAAAGAGATACACACACTTTAAAACTTTAACAAAGAAATAGTGAGTATAGTGTCCAGTAGATGTAAAGATATAAAATGTACTTTCTTCAAATCTATTTGTATATATTTATTGTTAAAAAATAACGTCCTTTTAACTATTTCCTCTTGAATGAATATTGATCTCCCAGCTTTTTACCAATGTAAATATTCTCAGTACTTGTGTCAATGAAAAGTTTGATAGCAAAGCCAAACACTACAAATTGATCTCAGCGTTTCTTTTTCTTTGAATTTCTGAACTTGTGCACTTCAGTATTTGATTCTAAGTGCAGTGATCTTCTTTAAATAGCTGGTGTGAATTAGAGCTGCAGCAATCATTCAATTAACTGATTAGCTGTCAACTATGAAATTAATCACCAATTATTTTGATAATCAATCAATTATTTCAAGTCATTTTTAGGATTTTTTTTTTTCCAAATTCTCTGAATTCAAATGTGAAAATCGTCTTGTTTATTTACGCCTCTGTGAGAATCAACTGAACATCTCTGGGTCGTAGACAAAACAAGACATTTAAGGACGTCACCCAGGGCTCTGGGAAACACTGAACAACATTTTTCACCATATTCTGATATTTTAGGGATTAGTAACTAATCTATTGATCGAGAAAATGATCAATAAATTAATGGACAATGACAATAATCATTAGTTGCAGCCCTAGTATAAATGCCTTTTTTTTTCCAAAAAATGTCAAAAATGATCTGATTTTAGCATCCTAAATGTGAATATTTTCTAGTTTCTTTACTTCTTTATGACAGTAAACTGAATATCTTTGGGTTGTCAACAAACAAGACATTTAACAATGTCGTATCGGGCACTAACCAACATTTTTTCACAGTTTTTCAACATTTTTCATACGTTTCTGACATTTTACGGACCAAACAACTAATCAGTCAAAAAAAATGATCAGCCGATTAATCGATAATGAAAATAATTGCTAGTTGCAGCCCAAGTATGAACAACATGGAGATGAACCAGACTGATATGAACTGCAGTGAACAGAGACGTGTAAAGAGAGCAGGAGTTGAGACACACAGAGTGATGAATTAAGAAAACATCAGTGAGGGAGGTGGAGGTGGAGACAAAATGACAAGAGCAGAGATAAGAGCTGAAGTGGATGTATGACTGTTGGTTTAAGAGGAGGAAAATACACCTGTGGTTGCAACACTCTCTCTCAGACTGAACACATGCATGCACACACACACACACCACACACACACACACACACACAGGTGCATTCATCAACTCCACCTCTAGCTTCCTCCTTGTCAGGTCAGATGTCAGGTTGCGCAGACGCCAAGCCAAGAAACCCAGACAAAACAGACCAGTAAAATAATTAATATCACACTCTCTGGTGGCTCATTTGTCCTTCTGACTCACACAAACACCAGGGTCTCTGTAATTTGTCTGCAACCCAATTAATTCAGAGCATGGGCTGCATTTAAAATCTAAAAGCATCACAGATGTGGTTTAATTTCAATCTCTGAGGAAATCATGAAAAAGAAAGGCTACATTTCTCATCTTTAGCAGCAAATCTAATTTACATTCATCACAACCAGTGGCTGACAATGAATTACTCACACCTTGGCACACTCATGCATATGCAAGACCACATACAAATGGAGACACAGTTATGTACACACACACATGCATCCTACTGTAGTTACCTATGTGGAGTTTGCGTCAGTGTCTGTGTACAGTTTGTGAGGCGAACCAGCTTCCGTCCTCTCTTCTTCTCTCGCTCTCGTTCTTCCTCTGTGCTATGTGCAATCTCTTAACACCGAACCACATTGGTGAGCATCTCTCTCTCACTCTGTCTGTCTCTACCTCTCTCTATCCCTCTCCCTCTCTCACTGCAGTGCAGTCCCACCCCCACTCCAACACAGCAGCTGGAGAAAACCTGGATCCCGGACACACACGCCGCCACGGATCAGGACTCACCAGTTTAAAGTACAACTAGTGGTGATAGCCAGGGTGGATGGCATGATGTCATCCTCACACACACACACACACACACACACACACACACACGCACACAAAAGCAGTGACCACGTACAAGTATGTCTGTCTTGATTTGAAGGAACACTGAGATGATAGAGATTATAGATTTAGCATACAGATATACAAAGCCTGGAGACAGATAAGAGAGAAAACCACTCTGTGTTATCAGGCACATCAGGGTTCATCAGCGCTTTGATCAGAGTCAGGACGTCTGCCCGAAGGTCACAGCACAAAAGACATCGAACCGGTGGCTGTCTGGATGGGAAGATTGAACTTGAACATGGCATACTTTGGAAAATGGTCAGCAGTAAGTCGATGTGATTTGTATTTAATTATAAAGAATCTACAGACTCAGCTCTGCTATGTACAGAGAAGCTGAAGGCTGAATCCTCAAAAACAGACCCCCCCCCCCCCCCCCCCCCCCCCCCCCCCCCCCCCCCCCCCCCCACACCCCCCCCCACCCCCCCCCCCCCCCCCCCCACTCCCAC
>JAJHUR010000053.1:22901-35241 GCA_027495735.1 Lutjanus campechanus
ACAGCCCCCACACACACACACACACACACACACACACACAAAGAATCATCAGCAGAATAGCAGCCCAGTGAAATGATTTATTAATGCAGAGATGTTTAAAGCAAATGGCCTCCACAGAGTGCAAAGTGTCATCTGCTGAAAGTTGATGGAAAAAGGGTGAAATGGCCTAGAATTAATAGGACTTTTCTTTGGAGTGCCATCCTGCAGTTTTTCTAATTAATTAGTTGAAACAGCCAAAAGCTGTAGATTTAGTTGTTTAAACCAGCTATATGCTGACCATCCATACTAGAGGGCTTTTCACACTGCACTAAGCTCCAGGCTAAGAAAGCTTTCACACTGGCACAATCCTGGCACATTCCAACATGGGCTTGCCCCGATTTCAGCCTAGGCCTTGCTGGCACAGCTCTGGAGCAGGGTTAGCCCCGAGTTTGCAGGGTTATTTCCTGAAAATCATCTAGAACCAGGGCTGAAAGCTGCCAGTGTGAAACACGGCTAAAAGACCAAAGGAAAAGTCACAGAAGAATCTAAAATGTTCCCATCAGTTGCTCTACCAATGTGAAGTGTGAATCATATAGTCCTGGTCTTAGCTTAACCCTGGGCTAACAATGTGTGTGTGACAAGGGGTTAAGTTATCCCAGGGTTAATTTTTTGGATTGCCCTGGCCTATGAATATGCAGTGTGAAAGGCCCTTTTATTCCACTAGCTCCCAACCTGGGGGTCCCAACCCCTACTTGGGATTGCAAGGCCTTCTTGATTTTAAGGGGTGTAAGAAAAAAAAAATACAGTCATTCATGTTTGTGAACAAAACTAATTGAAATTACTTAGCTTATTATTTAAAGCTTTAATATGTAACATGTCTGCATTTAAATGTCTTGTTGAATTGTGTTCTTACATTATCCCAAATGTTTCCAACATTGGTCAAATATGGAAAAAAACAAAAATCACAATTTTTTAAGGCAATGTTACATTTCCTACAAGCCCCTAGTTGCTGTAACTTCTTCTGAGAAAAGACTGAATACTTTAGAGAGTGAGGAAGTAAGTCAGCAAATATGACTAAAAATACCCTTTAATACATTACCTCATTCATGAACACGCTTTCTCCCTGAGTCATGTCAGATAGATTTTCACCTGCAATGGAGTTTTTCTTAACAATGAAGAAAACAACTCCCATGATCCCACTCTACCTCAGCATTATCAAATACACTGCAGTTTTTCTGGATAGAAAGCACTATTGTGTTTATTTATGTTACATTCTATGTAAGAAAAAAGTATTTTTTCTAACTTACTCCTCATAGATTAGGAACCCCTGAGTGTAAGAATGACTCAATGAAACTGGATGAGAAATGTATATTGTGCTTCATATCCAGAAAAACGTGGCCCCATTTACAAGAATCTGATTGCAGGCCAGTCTTGCCAGGACCAACATGGCAGAAACTCTGACATACGATTCAAAAGCCAGTGCAGCGTCTGTGGACGTGAACAGAGACGTGTGTCTATGGTCAAGATGCTCTGTTGAATTTCAAACTAAGCATCAAAATTGTGAAGAAAAATGATTTAAGTGACTTTGAACATGGCATAGTTGTTGGTACCAGATGGTTTTGTTTGAGTATAAACTGTTGAGATGCTGTGATTTTCATGCACAACCATCTCTCGGGTTTACAGAGAATGGTCTGAAAAAGACAAAATATCCAGTGAGTGGCAGTTCTCTGAGTAAAAATGCCTTGTTTGTGGTAGGGATAGGGGAGAATGGCCAGACTGGAGAGATTTACACTGAGCCTTATTTTCCATGTGACAAGGTTGATGTTCTTGATTGCAAGCTGGAACATTGACAGATGGATTAACAGAGAGGGATAAATTCTTTGGTGGACAGATCTAAATATACACGAATGACATTCATTGCTTATAGTGCTGGCAAGACTTCGCTTGTATAGGCAGATGGGTGATGGTTGTTATGGCTGTTAAAATGGTAAAAATCTTCATTTCACTTTTTGTTTTTTGTATATTGAACTTGCAGTTTTGATATCAGTACTAACAAACCTTATTTACAGAGCAGCAAAGTCTTAAAACACTTTACAAAGACACTTGGTTCATTCCATGCCGGCTGAAAATACAATCTCAGAAATAAGGGTTTCAAAGGGGTTCTTCCTGAAGGGCTGAAGTTTCTACCAGATCCATTTGCTTCTGAAGAACACTTTTTTTTTCAATAAAGGCTTCATCAAAGGTTCTTTGTAAGACTAAGTGTTCCATTTAGTACCCTTTTCATTCAAAGAACCGGTTCGTCAGGGGTTCTTTGTATTGTTATAAAAGTTGTTTCTCAAGAGAACCCCTTAGATAAAATCCTTGGAATGCAAAAGGGTTCTTGGTAGAACTCCCAGGCTGAGTTCTTGTTAGCACCCTTAGAAGGTGGAAAGGTTCTTGATAGACCCCCCCAGAAAGGGTTCTGAGTGGAACCGTTACACCATAGAAGGGTACTTTGTAGAACCTCTCATAGGGTTTCTAGACGAAATCTTTCAGAGATAGTTGTAGGTATAGCTTAGCACCCCAGGAAGGTGGAAACGTTCTGAATAGAGCACACAGAGAGGGTTCTGGATGGAACCACTACATCATAAAATGTTTCTTTGTAGAATCTCTCACGCAGGTTCTGGGTGAAACCTTTCACAGATCAGATAGTAACCTTCTATGTTGGGTTCTAGGTAAAAGACTCTCAGAGGGTTTTAAGTGAAACTTTTATAAAAGGTTCTACCAGGAACCAAAAAGGGGTCCTCCTACGGGGACAAGCCAAAGAACGCCTTATGATTCTAGATTCATAAAGGTTCCTTTATTTTTATAAGCGTGTGGCTCCCTGGTTTATCTTCAGGGTCAATTTGTGTTTGAAGTGAAAGAAAATGTCCAATTTCAAATTAAAAGCACATGAAAAAGCCAAATCTGAGAAAAGACTGATGTAGTGTGAGTGCAAATAAGAGTCGATACGCCTCAAAGTTTCTCAGAATAAAGCCATTACACCTTGAAATGGCAGCATGACTTAAAGCCTGCATAAAATAATTGGCAGCATCCACAGGGAGCAACATATTAACTGTGTGTGGACAGAGTTAACAGATCAAGAGGGGCTAGGGGAATAAAAAAAATAGATGAGAGAAATCAGAATTTCAGTGCAGTACTGATGTACATGTCCTTTACAAGCACCCTCAGGGCTACAATCATCTGTCTCTAATAGCACTTTCACAGTGTCACTATTTCTCTCGCTGTCTTCCTCTGCCTTTGGCTCTGAATCTATTCCCTTAGATAGACACACTCGCATGCAGTCCACGCACACACACTCGCACGCCCGTGTTCACAGACAGATTTGTGGCACTGAGGACTGGGTTGGGAGTGTGCCTGCTGCTCTGGCTAATGTATGACTCATCTCCCCCCATCTATTCCACTGGGATGCACAGATCTTGGGAGGACAGACCCGTACGCAATACATCAACCCACCCACCCACCAACACACACGCACAAACAGACTCAGAGACATGATGGAAGTAAAGACGTGCACACGTACATCCTAACCCTACATGCATTAATATGTTATTGTTAAGCACTGATGTACGTATACAGTTACCTTCACACACTGCATACAGCTATATTAAGCCTCAGGCTGCAGCAGTTACAGCAGTGTATACTGTAGCATGTGCTGCTGAATCATCCCCTTGTTTCATGATCAATACCACTTAAGTACAATTACCCTGGGCAGCAAACACAGTAAATCTCATGACCCTGAACCTGAGATATCTACAGCCACAGCGACAACAAACAGGCTCAACAGTCATCATTGTACAAACACAATTAAATGGACATTGGCTTTGCTCTCAAAAGCCAAAGTGAAATTGTGTTGACAACAGAATTATAGCTGGATGCTGTTTTTAAAAGACATAGATAAAACTTTGAATGTGAGGCTATGTCAGCTTTAGTTTTCACTGCGAGTTCAAGAAGCGTGGCAATGCTTCACCTCAGTCTGTATTAGACGCGCTGGGTAGATATATTAGCTTTAAAGCTGCAACAGTTATTTTCTGAACCAACAGGTGAAACATTATGGTCTATAAAATGTGAAAAATGTGAAAAATGCAAGTCACAATTTCCACAGAGCCAAAGGTTATGTCAAATTTGCATCAGGTTGCTTGATTTTGTCCAACAGTTCAAAACCAAAAGATATTCAAGTTACAGATACAAGCAAAAATGAACACATTTGAGAAGCTTGAAGTATGCATGTTTGCCATATTTCTTTAAAAACATGACTTCAAACAAAAACTTCCACTTTTACCAGAGTTTTTTTTTTTTTTTTTACACAAATATCTTTCCTTCTAGTACTTTGGCAACATCTGGATTTGTCAGTTGTTAGTGTGATAGAGACTATGTAATGGTCTTGCGTGCAAATAAATGCTTTTAGTGATTTTTCTGCATGCACCTGCCCAGGGACTTAATATAGAATTTTAACCTTTAAAAAAGCAAACATACACCTACTGGCCACTTCATTAGGTGCACTTGTACAGTCTAATGTAATCCAATACAAGAGCTTTTCCATGAATTCTACTAGCTTATACTTTTTCAGTTTAGAAACACCTTTCAATATAATACTGTCCAGTTCAACACTACTGCAAAACACAATCGCAATAATAAACATAAATTTAAGTTAAATTAACACCTCTGACTATGTCAATCAAAACAGAACATTATTATTATCTTTATAAAAGCATATTTTATGGCAGAGCTGTTGTATTGTATCACATTAGACTGTACAAGCAGACCGAATGAAGTGGCTGATAAAAGTATTTTGCACTGTTTCAAGAAATTGCATTCCACTACTTATAGATAATTGGGTACAAGTCCAGAGCATTTGTAAGAGATTAGCGGGAGAGTCCTGGCATGTTCCCTATTGAGAAACATTTTTACTAATTTGTCATTGGCTTATTGGATTTTAAATAGAATCTTTGCATGAGAGGAGAATGCGCCAAGGGCAGACACATGAAGACTTGTACACGTTCCCATTTATCACCAGTGAATTTTGTGCTAAAGTCCTCTTCCCACATTTTTTTGTGATTATTATATTATTATATTTTTTATCACACTGGTATCACATCTGTACTTGGTATCGGCTGATATGAATTTTTTTGTCAACAGAATCGATATTGATAAGGAGAAAATTATATTGGAACATCTCTAGTTAGTGTTGCGGTTGATCAAGTTGAGGAGATCTGAGGAGGTTTAAAGGAGATGCAGGAGGACGAGTGGGAAAATAAGCGAACTCCTTCTGAACCCAGTGTCTAATGTGGAGGAAACAAAATAAGTGCAGCCCATTAGTGTAGAGGTTGTTTATGATATTTATACCTTTTGTGGTCCTCAGGCAAACTGTAGGATCAGTTAATGAAGGGATGAATAAATGGTTATTGGATTTTGGGGCCCTAATCGATAGCACCCAAAGTCTTTATCTTGAGAACAGATGTAGCTAATTGAATGCTGTGTACAGAATTGTTACTTAAGGAGTTAGTTAATAGAAACAAGCCTACATCTTCACTCTAAATTAATGATGATTTTAAAAAGCATATCTCTCTAGTCTTTAATGTCTAGCTTTCTTTCTTTCTACCATCTTTATTCTAGCGAATGTATCCCATTCTACAATGAGCAGGCTGTGAGGTGATAGAGGAGACGTCGCCGTGATCGGTTTGTGTGTGTGTGTGTGTGTGTGTGTGTGTGTGTGTGTGTGTGTATACCAAACACAGGGACTCTGTCTCCCTGAAATAGAGAATCTGATAGTTGTCTGACAGCCTCTCTTGTCTCTGTGGTCCCAACACAGAAGTGGAACAGATCTGATGAGATGTGCAAAATCAAATGACTGCTTTTGTTCCGTTTCCTCTCTGTCTCTATTTTTCTCCTCACAGTATTCCTGTCATCCCTCTGTTTTCCTCCTTCTTTTTCAGTCCAATTACCTTATTTTCCCCTTGCTTTGTCCATATATCATTTGGTTATGATGTTTACAACAATGCTAGAGACTTATTTCACTTTCACTATCGATGTGCTAATCATAAGGCTGCATATGAAATGATGGTTGCATGAGTTGTGGCTGTTTTGTCATGTGAGGTGACTTTGTCCTGTGTGTCCTTAACACATCTGCGCTGTGTTAGTCAGGCAAAGATGGATGGCTGTGCTTTACGTGAGTGTGTGTGTGTCTGCGTGTACATGGTGTTGTATTCCCAGGGGATCTGGTGGTGTGTGCAGTAGTCGATAGTTCTGGCTGGTAAGTGAAGTCAGCCATTACTTCAACCTCACTGACTTTCTTGGCACTTGGAGGACAAAAGAGATGTGGGAAAAGGAAGGGAGGAGAGAGAAGGAAAGGAGGACAGAAAAAATGGAGCAAGCTGCAGCAAGAAGCAAATAAGTAGAATGAGAAGAGAAAAAACTATAAGTAATTAAAGAAGCTAATAAAACCGACCTAAATCAAGCAATAAACCACAGCTGCCATGCACAAGAACCAAATTAGGTTGAAGTAATAGGCTGTTGATAATTAGGATAATTAGTGCAATTAAAGTCTTATATATAAGGTGTTTGGGCAGGTGATTTAGGGCTCTGTGAAGACCTATGGTCTCAGTAAATCCAGTGGGAAAAAATAAACAGATGAAAGAGATCATGAGTCACATTTTAATTAGCTTCAGCACTGCAGTGCTGGTGTTTCCTGTGAGTAATGTGTCAAAATAGTTGTGGCTGACTTACCTAAAAAGCTACATCAAAGGAAGAATACAGCTTAAATAAAGGTTTGGGGTTATTATTTGCTCTGACAGGTATGTCTAAGCTGGTCAAGCACTGAGGGAATTCTTGACAGTCTAATGCTAAACAATAAAATATGAAGATAATTTTATTGAGAAACATACAACCACAATTAAAAAAAAAAAAAAAGTTAGGATGTTGTATAAAACAAATTAAAATAGAATACAATGATTTGTAAAAAACTTATATTCAGTTGAATACTGTGATGTATCACCTTTTCTTTTAACAACACCCTGTAAGCATTTGATAACTGAGGACACTAACTGCTGAAGTTTTGAAGGTGAAATTCTTTCTCATTCTTGCTTGATATACGACTTTGGGTGCTCAACAGTCTGGGGCCTCTGGCCTCGTAGTTTGTGCTTCATGATGCACCACACATTTTTAATGGAAGACAGGTCTGGACTGCAGGCAGGTCAGTCTAGTACCTGAGCTCTTTTAATATGAAGCCATGCTGCCAAAACACATAAAGAATGTGTCTTGACACTGTCTTGCTGAAATAAGCAGGGATGTCTCAGAAAAAGATGTCAATGGTAGAGTGTGTTGCCTGTAAACCTGTATGCACCTTTAAGCATTAATGGGGCTTTTATCCATGTTTTTCCTAAATCGATTGCATGAAATAGGACCTTTGCATTAAACCTTAGTGTATTATCACCTCTCACACACCTGCCCCTAACATAAAACAGTCTGACATGCTCTAGCTATCTGGACCGGTGAGACATCTGCTGGTCCTCCTTACCCTAACCTTTGGCATTTCCTATAAAACATAATGAGCAAATAAATAAATCTTTAATAATAGCAGGACAAAAGTAACATCATGTTTCTTTCATCCTTCCCTTGTCTCTGTCCACTTTACCCTGGTTAGCACCAAAGTTAGACTGGCATGATAAATCAAACCTGCGCTGATACCTAACCTATGGATAGGTCGAACAGATGATATACATTTACAATCTGAAAACAGACAGCACTTCTTTTTGTACTGTTTACTTTCCAAGTGAAACATCCGTTTTTCTACTGTAACTCTGGCAAAACTGATCCGACGGGCAGATCTTCTGCTGTGGCCTTCATGATGGGATGTACTTTGTGTGGACTTAACGGCATGTTCCTGACTTCCATGTAAGAGAAAAGGAATGTGCTGCAAGCATTCCTCCTGTACTTTTACATTTCATAACCTTATTAGCCACAAATGTATGTGCGCACATGGCTGTGCAGCACACCCATACTGGTAGAGATGGGATCATATGCTGCCTCTACAGTCCTCTGGCAGCATCTAGTGGACATTAAGAGTAATTACAGCCTATTTTCTGTTGAGAAATTACAGGAGCACATGGAGAGATTTTGTTTGTGTATTTGGATTTGTACTAATTTTTCTTCAAGTCTCAATTTGCATTAATCAATTATTCATGTTCATTATGTATATTTTCACGTTTTAAGCAAACATTTGTAAATGCGAGGATTTATCTAAAATGGTTTAACTCTGGATGAAATTACAGAAATAGAACAGAATTATAGTACAACAAAGTGATACACAGCATAAAATGATCGAGAACCTGAACATGACTGCAGCTAAAAACAACAATCTCTGTAGACATTCCTTTGCTGCTTGCATGCTTTTACTTTTGGACTGGAGAGTTGTGACAACATGTTTAACCCAAGTGCATAAACTGGGAGCTCTAGTTGGGGATTACAGAACGCTCAACTTCACATAATTCAATTCCATTTTTATAACTGCATAGATGTTTTCTTGTCCTGAAAACCCAATTTTTTGCAGCTTAGATAGCATCAATCTAACTCTTACTAATTCCTCAATGGAAGAGGACCCTTGCTCTCTGTAGATTTAAATGGCTCATTTGAGGGAGACAAAATCACAATCATTCTTATCGCCACTTGATTATACAGTAGATATTAGATTCCATGCTGCCATATTCTGAAAATAAATCCCGGCAGCCTTACACACTGGACATTTAAACACTCTAAAAAGCACCTAAAACAAGTAGTTTGAACTACAATGTATGATGACTTGGAGATAGAGGGGTATGAGATGATTAACAAAAGGACATATGTGACAAAGAAAATGATATAATCATCATAGTATGTGTGGTAAAAGTTTGCATACTGTGGATTTTTTTTTTTAAATCACCAAGTTTTGCACATTCACATTTTCATATTTTAAACAAATGTGAGCAGAAAAGTCTTAGATGAGCCGACAAACTTACCAAAGACTTTGCCCAAGAAAAGTGTCTTGACCAGGTTGAACTGTGTGTCTGAGGCGTCTGGCAGGGTGTAGCTGACTGGAGGGTAATGATCCAGCTGAAACAGTGGGAAAGACAGAGGTAATATATTAGTATCTGCATTTTAAAGAGATTCTGGATCTAAAACTACTTACCACAGCCTTTTAAAAAGCGCCAGCCAAAGACTTGCATCAGCACATTAAACAGAGTACACAAGATGATGAAGAGGAAATGGTAATTCATTGGTGCCAGACAAGGCTGTAAATCTACAGCACTGTGAAATCAAAGCTCAATGGCTCCCTCTTGTGGTTGTATAATGTCAGGGACACTTGGTAAAGGGGAAACCACTAAGTTAATAAACCTTCATATTATTCCCATGAATTAGGATCAAAGACAGAAACTAGGACTGAAACATGTTTATTAACAAATATTAACCCAAGTCTGTTCTTTACTCTCTTTAATTCAAGGCTGAAGGCAAATTCACTTCATGTCTTAACAAGGAACGCTATATATCAGGCTTAGTCAATTGGTGGCCCTTGGGCCAAATCCGGCCTTTTAACAACCCCAATCTGGCCCTTTAATCATTTATAAATATGAAAAAAGTATAAATAAATAATTTATTGAAATGAGAGAAAAGCTAATGAGCCCATTCGTTGGTTATGCCTGTTGTTAAGCAGAGACAGTTATTGTTCAAAAAAAGTATTAACTCATTCTCAGCGTGTTTAAGGAGAGGGAATTTAGAGGAGTCAAACTAAATGAAAAAAAAGACAGTCAATGCAATATTGTCTTTATTAAAACTACTTCTAATTTAGGATTACAAAAGTGTTTTGTTTTTTCCTGTATTTTTGCACATAATGTTTCTTTCCAGTTTTTAAAACTAATTAGGTGGAGAGAAAAATACAAAGGTGCTTTGTTTTACACCTTTAAATTCCTAACTTTACAGGTCAGACATAAGAAATGTAGGTGTTTGGTCCCTCGGCACTTAACTTTTTTCAAATCTGGCCCTTCTGAAAATGTTCAAGGATACTCTTTCTAATAAACAGCTCGATACAGTTTGCATCCTGATGGTTTAAGTGGCAGAGGAATACTGTACTGACAATAAAAAGATGATCTGAGTTTCTTTTCTGGACCATGAAATGTATCATTATGCTCAAAAAATCTCCCTATGTTACATATTTTATAACTTCTCTCTGATCATTCTCTATAACTAGGAGAAAAATGCATTAAAAATCCTCATATCGAGTGGTGTCTATCAAGCCTTATTCGTGTTCAAAATACCAATGTGGGCACATCTATCTTATGCAGCAAATATATACATTCAACAAAAATATAAATGCAACACTCGTTATTTCACCCCCATTTTAATGAGCTGAAGTAAAAGATCTAAGACGTTTTGTGTGCATGTGCATATTTCTTTGTAATTTTGTTCATAAATTTGTTAAAATCCGTGTTCTCCTTTGCCAAGATAATCCATCCACCAGGCAGGTGTGGCATATAGATATGCCAATTAAACTGTATCATTATGATTATTATTATTATTATTATTACAGGTGTGCCTTGAACCTAATAAAGGGCCACTCTAAAAGTATTATCTTGACAACAGACATTCATCAGACACTGAATTATGGCTATTCCACACAGGGCTACAAATATCTTTTTTCCCAGGAGGGCAAAGTCCTGACCCCACCTATGCTCTGCCTCTGATTGGTAGTACTTGTTGCCTTTGTTGGTAGGGTTAGTTAGCTTTAGGCATGAGGTGATTGGTTAGGGTAAGAATATCAGGGTAAGCCAATCAGAGGTACCATTTTTTTCCCAGGAGGGCAAAGTCATGACCTGCCCTACTCTGCCTCTGATTGGCGCTAACCACTCAGAAGCAGAGTGTAGAGTGGGTCATAACTTTGCACTTTTTGGGAAAAAAGTCTGTATGTGAAAAAGGTAAACTCCTGTGCTTAATAAATTTCTTTTTTCAGGATAAAACAGCACCTTTTATTGTGACCAGTCCAAGACTGCAGACAGCATCTCTATATGCCACACCCGTGTGGTGGATAGATTATCTTGGCAAAGAAGAAGTGCTCACTAACTCATGAAAAATGGGAGCAAAAATAAAACAGTTGTATTTATATTTTTTGTTGAGTGTGTTAGATCTGTTCCAAAAGCTCACTTCATACTATCGTTCAAAACGATTAAAGAAAACCTCTTATTTGGAAGGCTCATTTAGTCCATTTAGTCAAACTAGTCACGACTGCATGCAAAGTGAAAAGCGATATCTTCCATAATGACCCTGCAAACAAACAGCTCTTCACCAGGACTGGAGATAAATGATCACACATTAGTTAACAATATGCAATCTCTAAAGTCTGCGGTGGGTTCAAAGCCTCTCCCCAGAACTTAGAACAGAGAGAGAACAAGCGGCGTGTTTACAAAGACGAGCGTCGGTGGAGATGTGAGAGCAGAGAGAGGGTGGTGGAGGGAGGGAATACACGACTTTAATATCCCTGCAACATAATTAACTTGTTATTGCTGTTTCACTGAAGTTTCTAATTAGCTTGAAGGCTGCAGCCGCTGCTATTGACGAGAATCATTTCAACCCCACAAATTGGTTTCTGTGTGTTCCCGAAATAAAAGATCTTCCCTCCTCCCTTCTCTCCGGCTCACAGGAGAGCTGTATCTTGGCATACACCCGTCTGCAAAAACGCATACCGACCAGCGCAAGCCAGGAATGGGGAGGTTGATTGAAAACAATGACTTTTGTTAGCGTGCGTTTTACTGGAAATTTGCTCCATTGATGTGCTGAATAGCTGTCGCGGCCTGTTAGCTGAGAGCTGAGCTGGACTGTCACTAAAGGGTTCAGATTTATGTGTGTGTGTGTAGTTGCTCTTGTTTACAGGCTTGAATCAGTAGAGTCTCCCTCCATATGGAAAAATCTCTCTACCCCCTGCCCGATCAGACTATTTTCTCCCTACACACACAAACGCACACACACAGCATATCCTAATTTGATTCTCTCCAAAAGCCCGGCCTCAGTGGAGCATTGTGTGGGTTTTGTTTTCCACGGTGACTGGAGGGTGGGATAATGGGGCACAATTAAATTGCGTTCAGCTTATTTACTTTTATCTGTGAAAACAAATTGGCTGCACAGCCAGGAACGGCGGTCTGAGTCTCAAAACCCCACAAAAAGGTCCACAGAGGAAGACAGCCAGGGAAGAAACCTCATTTTACCAAACTTTGTCAATTACAACCGCAATTATCAGGATCCTTTCCTTTTTATGCCGCACCATTTAGACAAAACTATTTTCTCCTTAGGTTACATAAAG
>JAJHUR010000057.1:0-14673 GCA_027495735.1 Lutjanus campechanus
GTGGAGAGAGATTTAAAGACACGCAACCGCAAAACACTCCACACACTCCTCTCTCTCTCCCTCTCTCTCCCTCTCTCTCTCTCTCTGAGTACTGTTTTGACCCTGCTGCACATTAATAATTGGCTGGGACTGAATGCTGATTGTGTTGTACACTGCAGTGCACACATCACATGCCAAACTGAACCAAAAACTCCTTGTCATTGCTGTGAGGTTGACTCATCAAATAGCTCCAGAGTTCTTTCTTCACCATACCTCATTCTTCATGGACCCCTCACCCAACTTTTAACCCTGCACCCTGCTACGAAATGAAAAGTAAAGGAGCCATTTCTAAACTCTGTGCTCTCTCGTTCAGGTTGACTTTGCATTTCAAGCCATGTGACTGTGTCTGCTGCCTTCAGTTTGTCCCCACAGCACAGAAAAATGCTTGGTCACCATGGTATTTGCTATAAACTCAAAGGAGAGTTAAAATGCTGAATCACAAGCCCGTGGGAACCTTATATGCAGCACACCACATGACCTTGATTACATCTCCACCAATACTGAATTGTAGGGTCTACTAGCCTCATATCAGGGGACAATTTGTCTTTTTCAGCATGTCAACTCTGCAAAGTTTGCAGAACTTCCATAGAGCTGATATGGACAGACCTTGGAGAATGAACTGTCCTTGTCTGGTTCAACTGTCCACCAATTTAGCTGAGAACAGAATGGTCCATGTTAAGTAAACTTACCGTGAAGACAGTCGCTGCCTCCCGCGAGGCTCTGTGGCTGAGCCACCTCCAAGCCAATGAGCGATGGGGAAGAAGAGGAAGAGGTTGATGAAGATGAAGAGCCAGGTGGGGATGAGGGCGGTAGGCACTGGGAGCTCTGGTTGGGGACAGCTGATTGGGAGCTCTGTGAGGGGATCTGGGCCGAGCTGGAGCTGTTGTTGTTATGCATGCTGCCCATTCCATTTTCAGTCAGAAACTCCTCCAAGTCCATGTACTGGAGCTGGAAGAGGCCCCCATCTGCAGGCAGGGTGCGATCCCACAAGAGAGGCCCTAAGAACTGGTTGAAACTTCCTGTTCCATTTCCACCACAAGTACTACTGCTGTTACTTCCTATTCCACTGCCATTCCTCATGGAGCACACTCCCAAGGAGTCCTCGTCAAGGTCCAGCCTGTCTTTATCTGCCAGAGACAGGAGAGCAGAAACATTATCAATAAAGAATAAAGATGCAATGATAATAAAAACCCAAGGTATGATGATACCACAATAAAAAGTCCATCATACGATATTTATCGGGATATTAAAAAAAGAAAAATGACAATTTAAAGTTCTTCTGCTTTCCTTCTTTAATAACATAAAATAGAGTAGCTAGCCATGACCTAAGCATTGGCAAAAAAAATTCCATGAATGTCAGTCAGTTTTTCTTTAGGAAGAACACTTGTGGTGGTTGGCTTTAAAATGTAATAGTCATTTTTTTCTAGATCCGGGTACCAAAAGTATTGAATGCAGGCATCGTTTGAATGGAGATGTTTTGATACTACTTGGTACAGGGTTATTTCAATCAATACCTCAAAGGTATTGAAGATCGATACCTGGCCCTTGCTAGATCTGATAGCTAATGTTAGCCAAATGCTAACTAGCAAGCTAATCCACATCAATCGTTAGCTTGCTAGTTTGCTAGCATTTTAATATGTTATATGTTGCTTTTAAAGGTCCACCAGCAACATCTTTCAGCCATCTTCAAATGTTTTCCATGTAACATCACAGTAGATGTCAGAGTATGGCACTTTTTTTCCCAGACATTTTTTAATGCAATACAGCAATATTCAATATACTGTTACATGCCTAGTAAAGAATAAAGATGATGACTTTATTCTATGGCAAATGCTAACTTTAGTGGCAGGTGTATCCATAAGATGCACTTCTGTACGACCTCCATTCTATGTCTCACACACACATGCACAAAAACACACTCACAGATGGACCAGATGGTAGCTGAATTGCAGCATTAAGCAAGAGCCGAAACCAATTTGTTGTCACAACATATACATAAGCTCCTGAACAAATCTCACAATAGGTGCGTTTTGGCACCGCCAGCAGCCAGAACACATGCCTGCACAGCATTACAGCTACACCAAAACTTGTTATCACTCATTGTAATCTGGATCCTAATTTGAAGTTGCAGCAGGGATTATAATTCATCAGGGTCATGGGAATAGTCATCGTAAATATGTGTGACTGTTGCATCAGACTTTTGTGTATAAAATATGACAAATATTGTGTTCGTTATATAATAATGTTACATATTTGTATTACAATAAAAGCAGCAGTGGGTGGAACAGCCCTGTATGATGTACTCATGCTCTGTCAGTACACATATTGAAGATAGACTGTATCAGGTGCTGCTGGTGCTGGACATAAACAACACTGGGACATCATCAAATGAGAGGAGTTTCTCACCTTTTGCATCACATGGCGTTTTTAAGCGTTGGTCTCCCTTCATGGGGTGCTGTAGGAGGGATTTAAGACCTGTCATGGAGTTCAGATGTCCCCCTGTGAGGGACCCTGCAGGCTGGGTACAACTTCCAAACTGTGGGCTTGCGCCAGCTGGGAGGTCGGGGGTCGGAAGCTGGGAGAGCTGCCTGGACATCCTGGACCAGACGGGGTCGCAGAAAGACACCTGGGGCACTTGAAGGGGCGTGGTAATCTGACCGGAGCACCTACCAATAGGACAAGTGTGCTGCTGGATGACTGTGCGTGAGTGAGTGTGCAGGAGGAGGGGAGGGTTGGGGTGGAGGGTAGAAAGAGAGAGATAGTTTTTAGAAGTGTCCATGCAGAATAAAGCAACCATTGTAATGTTCATACAAGTATGGACACAAAATTAATGACGCAGTTTAAAGGCATAATATGCAATATTTTCCTTAAAAACAATGTAGAGACTCATAAAAACAAAGCTCCTTTCAATCAACACTTATGACTCACGAGAAGAGTATGGTTTCTCATTATTTTGCCGAGCTCAGTACATTTTACCAAACCAAAACGTCGGTATTTGACGTCCTGGAAATGAAACTCAATAACCAACTTGTCTTTCTGGTGCGTTTACGAACAACTCGGACAAATCCCACAAATTCTACCGACAAGTTAAAAAAAAAACACATGCAACTTTTACCTTTCACTTGTAGTTCTGAAGTTATTTCCTCGCAGAAATATTCTCATCGAAATATTCCATTGCAGTTGAATGTTGCTGAAACTGTTCAATAGATGAAGCTGTTATTCTCAAGAGGAGCAGTGTGGGAGGGACAGTCAGACCATCTGAGTGAGAATACTGTCCATAATAATGGGGAAAAAAATGCAAAGGCGTGAAAATCACAATGAAATCCGCACTGCTCAGACGCAAAACTGTTGGAATTAAAACTTGAGGAGTAAAATCCCGAGTGAATCAAAAAGATGAACCCAAAATAGTTGCAGTCCGTCAAAACAAAACAACCGAAAACACACACACAGCGACGAGGGCAGTGGCTGTGTTGGTCAGATGACAAGTTGTATTGGTGTTTCTCTCCTCTCTGCTGTCGCGCTCTGCTGTCCCTCTCCGGGGGGAGGAGAAGGAGGAGGAGGAGTGGGGGGGGTCGTTTCCTCTTTCTCTGTCTGTACTTTTTTGCATCCGGTGGATCCAGTCACGGGCGCACGAGCTTCGGTCTGTGTTTGGGGCCGTGCGACGTCCACGTCCGATAGTCCTCTCTCTACCTCTCTCTCTCAGCTGGAACGAACACGGGCAGTTCACGTGACGTCACACCCCGCGGAACACAAGCGAGGAGGGCGGGGCTTGGGGAGGTTTAACAGACCTCATTATTCATGAGACACACCTACCCTCGTGCCACACTTCGAGGAGAACAGGCTGTTTGTTTTGTCTGACAGGTACCAACACACTGACTGTTAGTTCAGTCTGTCTGTGCTGCAGAAATTAAGATTTTAGCTCAAGGATCACTGCACGGAATCAGTGCTTTTTTTGGTCCCCAGGACATTACATGCATATAGGGATGGATGAAAAGTATCTATTATATTCTCAAACAAAGTGTCCTGCACCTTGTCCTGATTGCAATTTGAAGATACACCAAGGGTTTCAAACTCAAATTGGCTAGGGGCCACCGTTGGTATTGTCATCTCACAGCAGCCACTTCAACATTCAAGTGCTAAAAGCACAATATTAATGGAAATTTCCTTTTTAATATTTCCATTACTATAACATTGTCATCACAGTTAACAAAAACTCGTTTCTACACATTTATAGTTGGCTCCTCCTCCAAAAATTTGGGACATTCCACAAGAAAAGTCACATGATGAACAAGAAGGAGCATCACTTTACTGTCCTAAAGGCAACGGGAAGACCAAAAGTAAATTCTCTTATTCTATTTTCTGTATTTTTGATCACATTGTAAGTTTGACTGAGAATTTCAACCTCAGTGTTTAGTCCTGTAAAAACCATGTAAAAATAAATAATAATAAATAATAGCCTGAGATTAGTCATTACACATTTTAATAGGTGAATATGTGTCTGTTTTTTGTTACAGTGCATAATAACAAAGATTTAACCTTATTTTTTCAATTTTACTACATGCAGATGGCACTGACATGATAGGGTGGACCCTTTAAACTTGTAGGCCATCACATATCACTCATGTAGTTCTACTCATGCTCACTGGCTCAAAACCTTGCTCATGTCTCTTTTGGCGTTCTGTAATAATCAGGTAGAGCAGCATGGCTTTTCCAGCTCCCTTGTAATCCACAGAAAACGTGAGTGTGCCGTTTTTTCAGGCGGGAGGAACGCTTCAGCACGTTGCCTCCCGGCGTACAATAGCTGTTCCAGCTCACGTGTAGAAAGCACGGGGAGACCAGGCCTGTCCGCTGGCGGCTCTGCCTCTGATTGGCTTCGAACATTCGACGCTCCACCCACGACGAGCGCTGATTGGGCAGAAATAGGTCGAATAAACCCGCCCGCACAGATTCCCCCCGTGCATGCCACTGCCGCGTGAGACCAGTTCGAAACACAAAAAGCGCGAGGAGGGCTGTCTGGTCTACTGTACAGTTGCAGAGCACATGAACAACACTGCGCGCCACGAAGATACACCCCTTTGATACTTCTTTTTACAGAGTTAGACGTAAAAAAGTTGACATTTGAATAGTTAACTGACTTAAGTTATAACACAGTTACAAAGTCTAAATAAATATTTGAGAGTCAAAATGAATATTATCAATTAAATGTGAATAATATTGAATGCAGCAAGGCTGTCAACTGTATGAAAGGGTTCTGGGCCCTGAGACTCCTTGACTACCTTTTAATAACACAATCTAAATTAAAGTTTTGTCCAGCTGTGGGCCCCTAAGATGGACACCACCTGTCACCCCACCTCAAACAACAGTGGGTATGAATCATCATATTTTTGTTTGCATGCATGGCAGATGGATTTTATGCACTTACGTGTGACATTAAAGGCACAATATGCAATATTTTCTTCTTTTTAAAAAAAAAAAAACAATGTACAGACACATGTAAACATAATCCCTTTCAGTCATCACTTGTGACCCCCTAGAAGTGTGTGGTGGCAGCGAAATTGACCTCTGCCTGTATTTCCATATTTTCTAATTATTATTTGACATTTTCAAAAAGAGACTCAACAATCAACCATCTTTTAGGTGTGTTTATGAACAGCTTGGACACATACTACCAACTGCCTTTAAAATCACTTTAAGCCAGTTGCTTTAGTTCTTCCTCGATAGGAACTATTGCGTCTAAGTAAATATTAGAAAAAGTAGCCCTACTGTACAGTTGCAGAGCACATGAAAAACATTGTGCACAGCAGGAATTCACCCCTTTAATTTTTTTTTGTAAGAGTTGGACATGGCATACTAGTCATCATACAGCTCAATAACAGAGTCAAAATGATTATTAATGAAGTAATATTTCTTTAAAATAAAACAGGATTACTGAAGGTTTTGTCCACCTGTGGGCCCCTAAGATGGTTACCAGTCATCACATCATAATATTTTATGTTTGCAAGCATTACAGATGGATTTCATCATTAATCTGAAATATGTGCATACTAGATGGTTCCTACACATTTTCCAAAGTCAAATTCAAGCACTTTTCAAGGTGCATTTTCAAGCTTCACAATTAAAGGAAACACGTTTCAAAATGTGTCACCTGTCTGGAAATGGATGTGGCAACCTCTACTACCTCACTGAGCCAATATTCAACTTATTTGATCTCTTTATCTAAAAAGCTATTTAGTCATGTAGCAATTTGTTATGAACATAATGAAATGGCAATTTCAAGCAGAAATCATTGCAAAATGTTATGTATATATTCTGCATATTAATTTCTATTTGAACAAAATTGGCTGACATGTCAATCAGAGTTTTTTTAAACTCCCTAAAATTCAGTGTCACTTGGTCCCTAAATTACTATTAAAGAATGAAAATCAAGAAAATGACTTCGATGTGACTTGGAACAGTTTTCAGTACACTATGTTCTATCACAAATATTTTCTTGCAACTGTGACAAATGGATCACTTCACATAAAATCCAAGCACTTTTAAAACCTTGAAAACACTATATTAAAATTCAAGTGTTTTCATGGATTTACAGCACCCACAAACCCTGATACATGTGACTTTGAAAGCACTTTTATTTGTAGGACATTGTGGTTGGTGTCACTCACATGACTATCGAATAGTTTGGTGTAGCTACTTTTTCTATCATGAAATCATTAATATGGAAACACAGAACAGGTTAACATGAAGAAATTATCTGATTTTCTAATGCAGGGAATTTATAGTTCCCATGAATGCAAAATTACTTGCACCACATTTCACTCTTAAAAACTACAGTGACTTCTACACATTCAGTGAGATTATATGGAGTGGTACTTTGGAAGCATTTTGTTTACTTTGAGGCATTAATCTTGTAGTAAACAGCAGACAGGCACATAATTCAGTCACACAACACTCAGCCTCTCTAGTCCACCCCCTATCAGTGCAAAATCCATGTGACTGCCACACTCATCCACACCAGGCCAAGAGAGTATAGTATAAATGAGTTGCTTACTGCCATCTTGTGGAGCTAGGAGTGAGAAGTTTTACACAGCCATTTATTTCAAGTATGGTGATAATATACTGTTTTTTTTAACTACTGAAAACAATTCATTACCCTGGAGTAATCTTGTCAGTAACATTGGTAAGTCTAAGAACTTCAATGAAGTTTATTGGTATATCAATTACATCCTGAAATCCATTTAATCCACCAAGTGATATGTAATTCACATAGGACATAGAGTTAAATATAATTATAAAACTTCAATACTGACTTTGGTTACAGTAACATCTTACTTGTTTTCAATTACTAGCAGTTTGTACCATCTTCTGGATATTGCAGTACGTAATTTCGAAGGAGAAATGAAAGGAAAACAAATGATTACACTTAAGGTTTATTCATTGCTGAAATATAATCAACTACTGACTTCTCAGTAAATAATGTGATAGAAATCTACTAAAACTATCATTTTCTTTAGAAGAAAAAAAACAAGGCTTGACAGGGGTATGAACATTTCATATGTGAATAAAGTGACATGATGTACTTTAAAACTTATTTTTCTTTAGAAGAAAAAGAAAACAAGGCTTGACAGTAAGAATATGATTGCAACTCAGCAAAAAAGTAAAAGGTAGAAGGGGTTAAGTATAAGATTGGCATGAAGACTGATTGGGTTACACACATAAATACATGGAATATTACATTTGTTTCTAATATGATAGGTCCTTGTCTTTAACACACTGTGAAGTACTGTAGAAATAATCACTGCTAAAAAGAGCATACAAATAACATGAGATAAACATGTGTTACAGTCCACTTGTTTAACCTGTTTTCAATCTCTTGGTATAAAAGCTAGGAATATCTCAAATAAATGAAGTAAAGTGAACATACTAAGCAAGGCTTTTTGTAAGTTTCTTCATTTTGGCAGGAGAGGGATCCTTGTAATGCTAATTACCAGCAACTTTGACATTTTATCTATACGTGATTAAATCACTAGGGAATATAGAGCAACTTTCAAATCAAGTTTAACACTACAAACTTCTGGGGATATACTGAATAAACCATCACATACTGTAGGAGTGATTTCACAACCTCAGCAAAAAACTTGACCAGAGAACAAACATGCACTGACAAACTATCAACAAAGGTCTTTGTCCCCGTGTCCCTACTCCTAATAAATGCACTTTACATTTTTAAAAAATCCTCAGAGCCTCTAAGTGAACAACAACAAGACAAAGTACACGGCAGAGACGTTTATCATACAGCAAGAGGTGTAGCAGGGTTTCTAGTTATGGGGAAGAGAGAGATACATTAGCAGGTCATTTCACCTAAACTTGTCTAGTAACTGCACAGTGTCAGCCAAGCATAGTGTCAATGCACTTAAGGGGTTAATGAACCTATGGAAACAGTCATGTCTTTGAAAACACCTTCCAATATAATCTGGAAGAATTTCTGGTGATATTTTATAGGATGCTCTACAGTAGTTGTTAACACACTCATTCTAATAGTCAGCAGAGTAGATGTCAACAGAGACATGAGGCAAATTCTCCTAAAAGGCAGCATATTATGCCTTTTTCAAGTCCCTTTTTTCCACACCTTCCCATTTTAGAACTGAAATATCCCTCTTTTATGCCACCCTTTTCAGATACCAGGATGCTCAGTATCTGTATGGTCCCTGGAGGTATGGCATCTCCCCCTGACCCTCTTGGGTCTGTCTCTCTCCTGGTCTCTTTGAAAGCTTCAGCCTGTTTGCATCTCCTCGCTGCAGTCCTTTAGCCCTGCGGCGGCAGGACACCTTGTGCCTGTGGAGAAGTGTTGCATTCCAGAAGCGAGTGGAGCAGCGTCGGCAGGAGAAAGTCCCTCTGGCACGATGGAAGGCCCGATGGATGAAGGCTGCCAAAGCTCGGTGAGACTGCTTCCCACATACACCGCACCTTAGTCGCTCCTGAGTGGTCGAGGCTCTTTGTGGGTGTTTTACTGCCATGTGGACTAGCAGTCCCGCTTTACGGGAAAACACAGAATTGGGACATATAGGGCAGCCAAAACGTTTCACAGGGACTTTGAGAGACGACAAGATCTGCACCTTCATTCCCCCAGTGTTGACAAGCTTATACCCACCACCGCCTGATCCTCCTCCTCGCCTAATTGTCAAACGAAGAGAGCCTTGTTTTTTATTCAGCTGCCCTCTTATTGTACAACTTATCTTTTTCTTCTTTTTGCTTCCATCGAACCTGACTAAATCTTGGGATTCCCACTTATTTTCCCTCCAATCTCTCCTGTTGGACTTTTTTTTTTTCTTCTTGTGTCGTCTCATGTCATCGTGTGACAACTGGATGTTGCAGTCAAGCTGTTGGTGGGACTGGGAACCTGACTGATGATGGGGATGATGGTGGGAGTGATGATGATGATGATGCAGATGATGATGTTCAGTGGAGGGCAGTTCCGTGAGGGGCTGGAACGGGGCTGTGGTGTGAAGCGTGCGGCTACGGGATCCGGCTGGATATATGTGCTCTCCTTTCACCCCAGCTGGGGAATGCGGATGCTGGGGGGCCATGATTGTAGAGTTTGGAGGCAGAGGCTGTGAGTAGGATGGAGCATTGGAGGCTGAAGAATGGGCTGCATCGTAAAAGAGGGGAGAGTAACCAGCTGGTGGTTGAGGGGGCGCCTGTTGGTGGCTATGAGTGACAACGCTAAGACTCTGCCCTCCGTGGCTCTCTGTGGAAGGGGCCATCTGTAGCAGGGCATTGGTGGCAGCCTCGCTCTCTGATGCTGACTGATTAACATCACTCCCACTTCTGTTGTCTCCAGACCCACTGCTGCCTTCTTGTGGGTTCGACGGTTCAGTTCGGGTCATCCCATGCTGTGATTGCCTATGTCGAGTGAGGCTATTTGAGTAAGCGAATGCTTTTCCACATACCTCACAGCAGAAGAGCTTTTCACCCCCACCTTCATGAACCGTCTGGTGATGGGCAGTGAGATGGAAGTGATGGCGGAACGACTTCCAACATATAGCACAAGTGTAGAGACGAGGTGGAGGTGGGGGCTCCGGTTGGGGTGGCGGTGGAGGCTGTGGCTGGGGGTTGGTGTCTTGAGGCTTGACGTCTTGAGAGTAGTAATAGGAGGAGGTGCTTGGTGCTTGGTTCTGGCTCCTGTCTTGGGCCACGCTACATTGAGGGTTTGGGTTAAAGCTGTTAAGGTTCTCCGCAGCTGGTGTGGTGGGCACTTCCTCCAGCTCACCTTTCTGGTGGAGTTTGCTGTGCCTCCGGAGGCTCTGGGAGTAACCAAACTCTTTACCACAGATGCTGCATTTGTAATTCTTTGCCCCAGAGTGGACTGTTTGATGCTTGCTGAGGTGAAAAGCCTCTCTGAAATACTTTCCACATATAGTGCAGTGGTGAGGCTTTTCTCCAGTATGGATGCGGTCATGCCTGCGTAGGGTCTCACGACGTGCAAATCCCTTACCGCAGACACTGCAGAGATGAGTGCGTGGGAGTCCACTGGGACCCATTCTGGGGGTGTATTGCCTACGTTTTGGGGGTTGTCCACCAGGTGCAGGATCCTTCTTAGCTCTGGGTTTGCGGGGGCGTTTTGGTTTGGCAGTAGGATTCTGTGGGTTGCTGCTCATAGCCTCTTGACTCCCAACACCTCTGAAATTTTTATCCAAGCCAGAGGTTGAGGAGGGTGAGCCCAGAGGACCTAAACCAAGACCACCTAGTAGACCTCCTATGATGTCTCCCCTATCATCCCCTCTATTTCCACTGTTACTAGCTGCCGTTATAGCAGAGATTGCATTATTGACAGAGCTAGTGACATCATCCTCTGAGTCATCCAGTAGAGAAGAAAGGGGCAGGTGGGGCTGTTGCTGCGGATGGTGGTGCTGGCTGTGGCTCTGTGAGTGTGGATGCAGTGTTGGGGCCAGGGGTGCCTTTCTCAGAGCTGGGCCGGCCATCCCACTTCCACAGGGGGAGGCACCAGAGTAGCATGGAGATGGATTACCTTGAGAACGGTGGTCATCATGGTAGCCTGTGTAACGATTCCGAGAGTAGTCAGTGGGGTATTTACCATCTGTTCTGTCCCTGTCATTTGAATTCCCTCCCCTTCCAGACTGAAACAGACCATCACATCCTAAACCTGATTTTGGTTCGCCTTCCCCCACAATGATTACACCATCTTCTTCCTCAGTTTTCCCATAAATAATCCCTCTATTGCTTTGATAAGTTCCCCCTCCTCCGTTACCTCCTCCACCCCCTCCCCCGACTCTGTCCTCACCATCAGTTCCTGTCTTGCTGCCCCTTTGTTTGGGTCCCCTACCTGGCTTGCCGCAGGTGCCTGAGGCAGCATGGTTGAGTAGAGAGGTGCTCTCACGGAAGGCACGACCACAGGCGGGACATCGGAATGGCTTTTCCTCATGTATCTTCTCATGGCGTGTCAGTGACTCTCTACGATTAAAAGCCCGAGAGCAGGTGGAGCAGCCATATGGGCGGGCTGAAGAGTGTATAACACCATGTTGCAGGAGGTGCCCTTTTTTCTTAAAGCCTTTGCCACAATCAGGGCAATGAAATATTTTGTCTGGGCTAGGACAAGAATTGGAGGGCGGGGGATTTTCTTGGGTCGAATGGGGAAGGCTTGGGTCAGACTGCGTTTTAATATGAACAGGGTTCGGGCCAGTAGTGCTAGAATTGCTAGTACCTGCTGTGGTTGGCTCATGCATGCGCATATGCCTGCGAAGGCTTGAAAGGTGCGGGAAGCTTTTGCCACAATCTCCACAGCTATAAACGGGCTCTGTATCAGACTCTGTGGGGTTGGGTTGCATTGAGCTCTGGTTATCAGATTTAGAAAGGTGAGAATCATTAGTAACCAGTACTGAGGCAGCAGTGGAAGAGGGAGCAGAGGAGGAGGAGGAAGAAACTACAGATGAGGATGAAGATGATGAGGCAAGCAGGGATGATGGGTCTCCACCCATATTTGACATACCAACCCCACTCCCAATTAAAGCTGGGGGCTGACCATGACTAAGCCCCCCACCATTACTAGTAGTGCTAGGATTACCGCTGTGGCTACCGTGGCCATGGTTGCTGTTGCTATTACTTGCGCCATCAGATTTTCTCTGTGGCAAATAGCCGGCCATAGCTTTCTTCCTCCTACTGCTACTGCTACCGCTACCACTACTTCCACCTCCACTGCTTTCCCCTTTACCATCATCCTTAGATAACGATAAATGAAGGGGCAAAGGGAGGGGCAACCCTGCTTCCTGCTGCATTAGAGAAGCTATCTGATTTGATGAGAGTACAGGGATGCCCTGGAAGTCAAAGCCACTCAGTGATGAGGGCTGGGAGCCTGGGTGGAGTGGGTGGTGAGGATGAGAATGAGAATGAGGATGAGAAAGGGTGTGAGGTGGAAGCTGTTGCTGCTGGGGAGGCTGCTGTGGACCCTGCTGTGGCTGGGGAGTGGAGTGACTGTGTGAGTGAGAAGAATGCAAAGCGGGAGGCGGAGCAAGACTAGTACTAGGCTCCCCACCTGTCTGACTTAAACCAATCCCTAAGTGGTTATGGGTTCCCTGTTGAACGAGAAATTGCTCTAAACTAGCATTAGCAGGCACCCCAGAAAGAAAATACTGATTAGCAGCTAACATGCAACTAAATTGTTGGTGAAGACTCCGTGCATCAGACTGGGCCCCAACCAACTGGTGTCCCAATGAGCTGACTGCACTGCTGCTAGGAGGGTTATTAGAGGTGGCCACAGAGGTTGAAGGGGAAGGAGAGGAAGAAGAGGGACCAGATGATGCTTGGGGGACAGAGAGGCCGGGATGCAAAGGAGGAGGGGGTGGAGGTGCTGATGTTACTAATCCTCCTAATCCCCCAGCACTCCCACTACTGCTACTTCCCCCAGCAAAGTGCTCAAAGCGGCCTACACCTGGGTGTAACTGCTCCTGTGCTAGTGCTGCCTCAGACGGGTGGAAAGAGCGCAGGAACTGTGGGTAGCCTGAAGAATGGCTTGAGCTGCTGCTGCTCATCTTGCTTGACTTTGAACGAGAGCTCTGAGATGAGGAAGGCTGTTGTTGTAAAGGTGGGGGAGGAGGGGCACTCATCTTGGCAAAAATGGAGGCAGAATCAGAAAAGGCGTTACCTCTAGACCCCTGCAGGGGGCCCAAGCCAAGTCCAGACAGAAGAGCTCCAGAAGACTCAGCCTGCTGCTGCTGCTGCTGCTGGAGTTGATGCTGGTGAAGTTGCACTTGCTGTTGATGCTGTAGTTGTCGATCTAAACCAAGGCCTTTGAACTGGTGGGCCTGGTGCCCACTTAACATCTCTATAATGTCCAGATTGTATTTTCCAAATTGGAACATTTCCCACTCACTGGCACATGGGGTTGTAGGGGCCAAACCTCCAGCGCTAGGAGCGGCGACAATGATCCCACCACTTACTGGCGAAAGACAAACTTTATCCTATAAGTGTGAGGTTATTATTTTTTCCAGAACTACTTGAATGTCTTAAATCTAAAGTTCGTCACTCCAGATAGTTTACTTCTGGTGCTGCTACTCCCTGTTGATCATCCACTGCCCACACTCTACTTCCAAAATGAGTGGGGTAGCCAGGAACAGGAGTTTATGATCAAAGGGTAAAAATGTCTTAAAACAGGCAGATGAGTTCCACCTTATTTCAAAATTGCTTAGAATAGTTTTTATTGAGAAGCAGTTCAAATGACTCCTTCTTGTTTCCTTTTACTTCGTTGACATTTTCCTTCATCTAAGCAAGATTCCTCATCCGTGTTCAGCCAAGAAGTTCCTAAAGCTGCAAAAACAAAATTCACAAAAGGATGAAAGTCATAGAGAGGAACAGGACTATAATTTTGAGTAAAATTTGACTTACTGTCCCTTGAAAATTATGGTACACCATCTGTTAAAACTATATAGACAGAAACTTAAGTCTGTGTTGAAACATTACAAAACATTGAGGTTCATGTACATGGGCCATATTAGGGGACCTGATCATCTGAATGCATTCGGTATTGTGATTACAAAGTCACAATACTTATGCTAACTGGGGAAAGTATGAGACAAGTGATTTACAAATGTTAAGTTCATTCAAATACTTTGACACTGGGTTTAAATATCCCCTTTCCTACATATCGTTTCTACATTTATATTAGATTTGACACCACAAATAAGTACTTATTAAGTTTCAATTATCATTAGTTTTTATTTATGCTGTAATTTACCTACCTTATTATTGTGAGCCAATTAGCCCTTCAGTTTAAGTGAGAAATATGACCAATGCAATTACTAATTACACTGGGAAAAAAAAAAAAACGGAACATTTTTGGTTTATGGCAGGTGAAGAAATGTAAATCTTAACAATTCAAGGTATCTCTTTCCAAATAATTATATTTTTACAGCAACTTCAACACAGTAACAAACATATGCAATCTCTCATATTTTATAATAACTTACCATGATGTGGTTCTGCTGGATTGCAACACACAGGGTGCAAAATTAACTTTTTGGCCAAATGGCTAACAAATGTTAAAATTTTATCAGCCACTCAATAGCTTACCATTGTTTTTTGTTGGGTTTTTTTTTTTTTTTTTTTTTTTGGTTTTTGTTGGGA